>JACYXH010000639.1:1524086-1564606 GCA_026745465.1 Lota lota | reverse complement strand
CCCCCCCCCCCCCCCCCCCCCCACCCCCCCCCCTCCCCCCCCCCCCCCCCCCCCCCCCCCCCCCAACCCCCCCCCACCCCCCCCCCCCCCCCCCCCCCACCCCCATTCCCCCTCCCCACACCCCCCCCCCAACCCCCCCCCCCCCTCACCCCCCCCCCCCCCACCCCCCCCCCCCCACCACCCCACCCCCCCCCCCCCCCCCCCAACCCCCCCCCCCCCCCCCCCCCACCCCTCCCATCCCCCCCCCCCCCCCCCCCCCCCCCCCCCCCCCCCCCCCACCCCCCCCCCCCCCCCCCCCCCCCCACCCCCACCCCCACCACCCCACCCCCCCTCCACCCCCCCCCCCCCCCCCCCCCCCCCCCCCCCCCCCCCCCCCCCCCCCCCCCCCCCCCCCCCCCCCCCCCCCCCCCCCCCCCCCCCCCCCCCCCCCCCCCCCCCCCCTCCCCCCCCCCCCCCAACCCCCCCCCCCCACCCCCCCCCACCCCCCCCACCCCCCCCCCCCCCCCCCCCCCCCCACCCCCCCCCCCCCCCCCCCCCCCCACCCCCCCCCCCCCCCCCCCCCCCCCCCCCCCCCCCCCGCCCCCCTCCCCCCCCCCCCCCCCCCCCCACCCTCCCCCCCCCACCCCCCCCCCCCCCCCCCCCCCCCCCCCCCCCTCACCCCCCCCCCCCCCCCCACCCCCCTCCCCCCCCCCCCCCCCCCCCCCCCCCCCCCCCCCCCCCCCCCCCCCCCCCCCCCCCCCCCCCCCCCCCCCCCCCCCCCCCCCCCCCCCCCCCCCATTGTTAGTATTAGGTCTACAAATATAAGCCAAATCACTGACATTCACCTACAATTGGAACAAATGGGTGCAGGAAGAGCTGGCAATCAAGGTATCTATTAAGGTGCTGCTTTTATCACTGGAGTAATGAAAGCACCTCTACAGCCACTAAAAGAAAAAACTGCCGGGCTTCTCGTGAATACATTTATGTAATAATGACAGTGGCTGACAGGAATCGTCTCCAACATTAGACTGTCTGTGCCTTTCCACTCAGAATATGGAAAATTCTGTGGCGCCACGATGATTGTATGGTACATTTCTAGAGCAGATCCATATCCAGGAGAAGAAGACCGCCCCTCTTCCCATGTGGCGAGACAGAGTATCCCTCCTGAATTACAATGGCTTGGTGCTTACCATGTAGCTCATGGAACTGTGTGTTTCTGTGTGTGTGTGTGTGTGTGTGTGTGTGTGTGTGTGTGTGTGTGTGTGTGTGTGTGTGTGTGTGTTCATGCATGCGTCTATATGTGTATGTGTGAATCACAGCAGCATTCGGTCGGGGACATTATGATTCGGAACGTACAGCTGAAGCATGCTGGGAAGTATACGTGCGCGGTGCAAACCAAGGTGGACAGCATCTCCATAGCTGCCGATCTGGTTGTCAGAGGTAAGCTAACCCTGCGTTACCTGTTGTCCTCACGCCTAATTGCTATGCTGATGAGCCGGAATGAAGGTGCTAATCCTTGTTTAGAGCTGATTAAAGGGTCGCTATAGTGGAAACAGAGTAATTGCAAAAGTGTCTTGATTGGTTACAGGGATTTTATAGCATAACCAATAGGGACTTACGGTTCAGATACATGGATATTTGTGGAGGGTTTAATGGTGTCAGACTCCAACACACATTAAGACATCCATAAACAATGTTCACTAGCTAGAGTCTGAAACCAATTAATGGAATACATTCATGGGGAAATTTATCGAAAAAGTGAAATGTTAGCCAGCTGAACTAATGCACAAAAGCACCATGGGTGCTGTAAAATATGGGAAGTTTGTCATTTAATGTGCATGTGGTTGGCAAATGTGCTCACATAAAATATAACTGAAAACACTCTTACTTTGTAATTAGTTATGAGTAGCTCCCTCAGTTCACACAACAGTCAAACTGTGTATATTTAAACTATCTAGTTCCTCTATTACTTTGCCTTGCTTCCCTTCTGCCTCCTTCTCCACATTGCTCTCTCCTTCACCCTCCGTCTTCATCTTGCTCTCTTTGACTCACTTGCTCTTTTTTTCTGCCAATGTTTCTTTTTTTATCTCTCTCTCTCTTTCACACTTCCTCCTGCTCCTTTACGCTCTTTTTTTCTGCCAATGTTTCTCCCTCTCCCTTGGTCTCTTTCACTCCCACTCACCCTCTCATATACTTCCTCATTTACCCGTGTATATTTTACCGTCTTACTCTCTCTGTTATCCCCCTTATTCTCTCTCTCTCTCTCTCTCTCTCTCTCTCTCTCTCTCTCTCTCTCTCTCTCTCTCTCTCTCTCTCTCTCTCTCTCTCTCTCTCTCTCTCTCTCTCTCTCTCTCTCTCTCTCTCTCGTACACTCTTTTCTGTACTCTCTCTACCCCCATCCAGGTCCTCCTGGCCCACCCAACGGCATCCATGTGAGTGAGGTCAGTGACACCACCGTTTCCCTGTCCTGGAGGCCAGGCTCTGACAACCACAGCCCCATCACAGCCTACACCATCCAGACCAGAACGCCCTTCTCCCTGGGGTGGCAAGCAGTCACCACAGGTACTCTCTCTGCCTCTCCCTCTGGTGCTTTTTGGCTCCACTGTTCTTGTCGTTGGTAGACAGGGTCCAAAGTTTGGCCAGCTTGCCATCAAGCTGGCAAGCTGGCCAGCAGCCAGCTTGTGATCCAGCAGCAACACAATCACAGTAAAACAAACGTACACCTAGCTAGTGTCACACTACTTTCACGGCCTCTACAGAGAACACATTGTTAACTAAAATTGTTAACATTGTTAGCATCTCACATTGTTTTACAAAGCTCATCATTTTCTACTGCTAATCATGATACACTCAAATGCCAACACAACATAGTGAAGCCCTTTAAGACTGTGATAAAGGACTATATCAATAGTGAATGATGTCTGTAACCCCTTTTGGGCCAAGTACATCTTCTCTGTAGATTTGAAGAGATGGTTTAAAGAGGACACCACAAATGAATGGATCAGACACAGGTTACTGCAAAAAAAGAAACAGTTTATTGAGTAATGCACAGCACAAACAAATACAATAATACTATTCCCAGTCCCACTATATTGATGTAGCACCAGCCAGCCAAACTCATATTTACCAATGAGCCAGGAAGTGAGCTGCTTGCTCCTTGAAAGAATAAATACAAAACAATAAATGCAGAAGTACTTAAAACCAACCATAAATGAAGCTAAACTTTTGAACCATTGCCTTCAATGAATACAAAACAGTCAAACCATCCCCCACGGCACCAAACAGCTAGAACTTTTTGAATTCCCACCAATGAGGCGGAGGTCAAGACAACCTAAAATATATAATTGGCGAATAAATACAAACATTATGAATTACCTGGCCTTCTACACCTAATTAAAAAGAGATACAACATTTATAATTAGAAAATTGAAATAGGGGGAAGGTTGGGAGGTTTCATTTTAGGCCCCTTGAATGCAGCGGTGCGTTAGTGCGTGGAAGGCCTACAGTATGGTAGTCCTTGTTCCACTGGCTTATTGAGTTAAATGAAGTTCACTGTGATGTACTTGTTTTGACATTGGAGTCTGCTTTGCAAGTAAGTGTTACATCAAATCAAATCAAAAATCGCTTATAGCTCTAACATGTCCTTTCACAGTCTTGTATTTCTGCAGTGTGTACTATCATCTTTTATTCGCTACAAAAATGGACTGGCTGGCACACACAGCATTCTCCCACAAATAACTTAATAACTTCTAATAACTTAACAGCAAAACATAATATTAGAAAACACTGAGCCAATACACAGATGCACTGATGGCTAAGGCTGTCCCTTATCAGAACCAAAGAGACATTAGACCTGAAATTGGCCCATATTAAAATCGCCTACGGGTTTTTGGATGTATTTTTATGTTTGTTTAGTTCTTGAATGTGCCTTTGCTTTCGTCTTTTGAGTCTGAGTGTGTGTTTGTGTGTGTGTGTGTGTACGTTTGTGTGTGTATAAACCAAGTGTCCTTGTGCGTGTATCTTGTGTCCTTGTGTCCCGCCCACCTGGGGTACACCCCTAGCCCCCTCAGGACCGTCCACCCAGCAAACAGCGGTTTTAAACTGTTGACACTAAGTTGACATGTAGCAGTGCAAAAGAATCTGTTGACACACAGTATGTGGATGCTGACGAAATGCACTTTGTGTGTGTGTGTGTTTGTGTGTGTGCATGTGTGTGGGCTACATGCATGAGTGCGTGCGTGCGTGTGTGCCTGTCTGTGTGTGCATGTGTGTGTGCATGTGTGTGTATACGTGTGTGTGCCGAGGTGTGTTTGTGTGTGTGTGCATATATGTGTGTACATCTGCGTGTGTGTGTGTGGTGTGTGTCTGTGTGTATGTCTGCGTCTGCATGTGTGTGTGTGTGTGTTTGTGTGTGCGTCTACGTGTGTGTATGTGTTTGCATTTGTGTGTGTGTACATCTGCATCTGCATGTTTGTGTGTGTGTGTGTGTGTGCATGTGTGTGTACATCTACACGTGCGCGTGTGTGTGTCAATGTGTGTGTGCATGTGTGTGTATGTGTGTGTGTCTGTGTTTGCATGTGTGTGTGTGTGTGTGTGTGTGTGTGTGTGTGTGTACGGCTGTGTCTGCGCATGTGTGTGTGTGTGAGTTTGTGTGTGTGTGTGTGTGTGTGTGTGTGTGTGTGTGTGTGTGTGTGTGTGTGTGTGTGTGTCCACTGGCTAGTTCCAGAGTCTGTGGGGGGTCGCCAGCTGACAGCTACAGTAACAGAGCTGAACCCCTGGGTGGAGTATGAGTTCCGGGTGCTGGGCAGCAATGCGGTGGGCACAGGGGAGCCCAGCAAGCCCTCCAAACAAGCCAGGACAAAGGAGACCTGTACGTACTGCAAGAACAAAGGCAAATCCATGTCTTACTTCTGCTTTCGGCCTTTTGTTTCTTGGGCTTTTAGGTTTCATTCTTTCAATCATTGATTTTTAGTTAGTTTTTAAGTCACTTCCAAAACAGTCGCAGCAAGCACAAAGGCCAATTTGTGTACTTCCCCTTTAGTTTTTTGGGGGTTTGTGTTTCATTCAATAATTTTTTTCAATAATGTATAGATTTAGACTAGCCCCTATTACTACCCCTACTGTTCATTCACTACCGATAAATGGCACCAAAAAAAAGAAGGCAAATTCATGTATACTTCTGAGCTTTTGTTTGTTTGTCTGGGCTTTTATATTTGGCTTTTAGGTTCAATTCATTCCATCATTGATTTTTTTGTACTTTTTAAAAATGATTTAATACAATTCTGAAGTCACTATCAAAACACGCCAGCAAGCACAATGGAAAATGGACGTCATGCTTCTGTTTCATTCTTTCAATCACTGAAGAAACAGAGAAACGACAGCAAGAACTAAATGTGTGTTCATGTGTTTTGACTTTTGGGTTTCGTTTTGAGGTTTTATTCATTCCATCACACATATTGTTAAGAAAATGCTGAAGACACTACCAAAACTACGACAGAAAGAACAAAGGCAAATTAATGTCATACTTCCCATTATGGCTTTTGGGTTTTCTTTGGTTTCATTCAATCAATTCTTGATTTTGTTATTGTTTCCACTACCACTTATTTCCACTACAATTAAGTCAGATTCCAATAAAGGCAAGAACAAAGGCAAATTATTGTCTAATTTCTGCCTTTGTTTCAGTTTTAGTTTCTTTGTTTCAGTTGTTAAATTATAGATTTATTTTTTCACTGTAAACAGCAAAAATTTGACAAATTCTTATCTAAGTGCCGTTTCTTTTCTTGTTCTGTTCAATGGTTCGAATCTCTCATTTTATTTAAATGTTTTAGGTCATTTTGTCATCATTCTGATTTTAAAACCAGGATTAGGATAAATCTATTCATCATTTTGATAGAACCTGAAAAGTCCACAGCTATCCTGTCATTAATACCCCCCCCCCCCCCCCCCCCCCCCCCCCCCCCCCCACCCCCCACCCCCTGCAGCTCCAAGGGTCACGCCGGCCAATGTGAGCGGTGGAGGCGGCAGTCGCTCCGAGTTAGTCATCACATGGGAGGTAAGCAGTTCACACCCACCCCAACCACCACCCCCACCACCCCCACCACCCCCACCACCCCCACCCCCACCACCACCACCATCATCACCATCATCATCATCATCATCATCATCACAATTATCATCATCACCATTATCATCATCATCATTATCCTTGGAACCACTCACTAGGCCTTGTTACATTCATGACAGCTCCCCCCACTATTTGAACGTATAAGTTAACCTTTTTTCTTCTGAGAACACAGAGGCAATAACTGCCGCTGTCACCCCAGGGGGAAGGGCTATGTGGGAGGGAGGGAGGAGGGGGAAGAGAAAGAAATGCCTTGTGAGGATTCGATGAGATAATTAACATGGAATGGTTTCTTCCCAAGCCCAAGCAACTGTTTTTTAATAGATTACAGTTTGCTTGCTCTTTCTCGCGTCTCTCTCTCACTCTCTCTCCCTCTCTTGTTATCTTTCTTCCCTTTTCCCTTTTTCTTTCCACACAAAAAGCCACCCTGCCATTAATCAACATAAAGCTAAAAAAATGATTATGCATTCATTCTGCCTGAAATCATCGACCCCCTGTTGTGAACAATTTATCTGAACGAATGTTGATTCTTGTTTTCAGCATGCCCAAGTTCAATTAAAGTCTAACTTGTGCTTAACAAAGTGCTCATTTTTCCCTCGACTCTGAGCCACTTCAGTCACTTTTCCATTTGATATGATAGCAGAGATGTGTTTTGATGTCTTTAATTGGCACTTAGAGACAGAGTCTGAGAGAGAGAGAAAGACAGCGGGACAAAGAGAAAGAGGGAGAGAGAAAGATAGAGAGAAAGAGAACGACAGAGGGACAGAGAGATAGATAGAGAGAAAAGAGAGACAGAGAAATAGAGCGAGAGAAGGACAGAGAGAAAGAGATAGACAAAGGGACAGAGAGGGTGACAGAGAAAGAGAGACAGAGAGAGAGAAAGAGAGAGAGAGAAAGACAGAGAGAAGAGAGAGAGGGTTATTTGCTCAGTGCTCTGCAGTCTATTCTGAAACCACGACCGCCAAGCCCTAAAGGTGGTACTGTTTGTTTTTGTTTCTATATAAAAGCATCTATGTTTTAAAGGGTCAGGAGAGGCAAGGTACGAAAGAGGAGGTTTGTGTATAAAAACCCAGTGTCTATAAATATATGATGGACACTAAGGTTTTTTGCTGGTCTGAGTTATAGCAAAGGTAATGCTTTTGGGTGGAAGGAGTGCAGGGATCATGCTCAGGGCATTGTGCTGCTAATGGATACGCAGTACCACCACAGCCAGTGTATATGTGCACGCACATGCACATGTGTGTGTGTGTGTGTTTGTGTATTGTTATGTGTGTGCGTGCGTGTGTGTGTGTGTGTGTGTGTCTGTGTGTGTGTGTGTACATGCATGTGCTTTTGTGTCTGTGTATGTGCCTACACACACACATGCAGGTCTCATACACATGTGTGTGTATGTGTGTGTGTGCCTGTGATTGTGTGTCTATGTGTGTGTGTGGGTGTGTGTGCGTTGTCAGTACGTGTATGTGTATGTCCATATGTATTCATGTATAGTCCTGCACGTGTGTGTCTATTTATACTTGTGTGTTTGTGTAAGTGCCATCATAAACACTGACAAAAATCTCATAATCGTGTCACAAAACGATGTGTGTTTGTATGTGTATGTACATATTAATGTATGTGTGTGCGTGTGTGTATGTACAAACATATATATGTATGTGTGTGTGTGTGTGTGTGTGTCTGTATGTGTGTGTGTGTGTGTGTGTGTGTGTGTGTGTCCGTCTGTCTGTACATATCTATATATATACCCATGTCTGTATGTGTGTGTGTGTGTGTGTGTGTGTGTGTCTGTCTGTCTGTCTGTCTGTACATATCTATATATACCCGTGTGTGTGTGTGTGTGTGTGTGTGCAGCCAGTGCCGGAGGAGCTCCAGAACGGACCGGGCTTCGGCTACGTGGTGGCCTTCCGCCCGCACGGTGCTACAGGCTGGATGCAGGCGGCCGTGCCCTCCCCGGAGGCCTCCCGATACGTCTTCAAGAACGAGAGCATCCAGCCCTTCTCCCCCTTCCACGTCAAGGTGGGGGTGTACAACAACGTGGGCGAGGGACCCTTCGGAGCCATCACCACCATCTACTCCGCGGAGGACGGTAGGTCGGGAGGGAGGGAGGGGAGCAGGGGGAGGGTCTAGTGTTGCAGGGGTGCCTAAAGGGTTTGATTGGGCCCGTCAGAGGAGGGCGGGATTATGCTGGTATCCACGCTTTAATTCGCATTATATACTTGATTAAGTGCATTTGCCAAACAAACAATGATTTGGTAACAGGTAACAGATTATCACGCTTTTATGATGTTACTATTATTATTTACCCCAAAAAAAAGTATATTTATATAAATCTGACTGTGTATGTGTTTTTCCTAACAAATAGGCTAAACTACAAGTTTATAGTTCAAATTCCGTAACATTTGTATATCTTTTGAGATAACATTTTGCACCTCTGGTCTAGTGGTTAAGGTTTGGTGTTATGGTTCTGGGTTTGATCCCTAACGTCCTCAATCTAGGCAACCATGAGCAAAATGCCCTAACTTGCATTTTAACGACACGTAGATAATAAAAATAAGATCACTTTCACTCACTTTGGTTAACAGCGCCGGCTAAATGACTATGCGGTGAATAGCAGGTGTATGGGTCACACGGTTGGCTGTAGACGGGGTTTTATTATCCCCTTTACATTCACACTGTTTCTCAGTAAAACTCTGAATTTAGTTTCAGAGCTTTTCACGCCGCTGCAGTTAATAACTGTACTTTACCACAGGGGGATACAATACAATGCCAAAAATAAAGTATTTTTTATTTGAGAGGAGGAAAAACCCATTTGACACATGTCTCCATCTCACTTTGTGGTGTGCTGCTGTCCCACTGAATTTCAATGCAAAACATCAAGGATTTTGAAAGAAACGAGAACGCAAATACGCCGCTAGCTTTTGTTTTGGACTCGTTGAGTTCAGCTGGATGTCCCTTTTTTTCTTTTTACATGGATCTCCAGAGCCGGGTCGGGCGCCCACCAGGGTGCGTGCCAAGAGCCTGTCTGCCTCGCAGGTGGAGGTCTCGTGGAAAGCCCTGCCCTGGAACGCTAGCAAGCGGAGGCTTCTGGGCTACGAGGTGAGCTAACACTAGAAGCAACAACGAAACCCCAACGTTGTTTGTGTTCGCTTCCTTCAGTGCCCCTGAGCGCCAGTGTGTGTGGGTGTTTGTGTGTGTGTGTTTGTGTTTGTGTTGGTGTGTGTGTGAGAGAGAGTGCTTGTGTGTATGCAGGTGTGTTTCAGTGTGTGTGTGCTTGTGTTTGTGTGTGCATGCGTGCGCATGTGTATGTGCGTATCTGTTTGTGCACATGTGAGTGCTTGTGGGGGTCTGCATGTGTGGATGTGCGTGCGTGCGTGCCTGCGTGTGTGGATGTGTATGTGCATGCTTAAGTGCAACACTGCAACCACCAGGAGGTGCTCACTCACAACCCCACTGCTGTTGCGTCTTGTCCCGTTCTATTATTAATGGGTGCTTGACGCCACTGCACCTTGGGCCTAGCGGATGATAGCTGGCTGCATGCGTAATGGGCCCTCGGTCCCACGCCTATGGCTTTACTTGTGTTTCTCTTGTTGCCTATCTAAGAGCTGTAACCACACTGATTAGCGGAGTGATGCAACACACACAGGAATACACCATTTAGCCTGCTAATCCGCAGACACAAAAACATACACATACGCACACACACACATGCAAGTACACACGCACACATAGGACACACAACCACCCACATGCACACGCACACGTACACATTGACACGCAACCACATAAACACTCACACACATACGCACGCACGCGTACACATTGACACACAAATGGACAAACACACACGCACACATACACATAGAAACACAACCACACAACCACACAAACACACACATGCACACGCACAAATACACGTAGACACACAACCACACACACACACACTTTCACATATACACACCGTATATTTGTAGTTACTTCCAACACGGCCCTTTCTCCCTTTTGCATTATTTTAGTCTTGTTGTGTGATATCCGTTGTTGTTGTTGTTGTTTTTTTAAGAAAAAGGTGCCATTTCCACACACAAATTGCAGCAAGGATATTATGAATTGGGAAATTATAAAGCGTTGGCCACTCAGAAGTCCAACAGAGGACATGCTCGGCAAACAATCCCTGTGAAAGACAAATGAGACTTGTGCTGCGGAGCATGCCAGCAATTTCAGCCTTGACACTCCCACGCTCGGGGGGGGGGGGTGACGGAAAAATAAAATAGAGTGTTATCAAGTGAAGTTGATGGGCTGGGGATTTTTATCCTTTAAGCATATTACTCCTTTGGCTTTCGGCCAGCACAGATCCCAGGAAACCACGGCACGCTTCTTGGGTTGAGCTAAGTAACCGGACCCAGAGTACAATACATACACAGCCTGTTGTGGCGAGCAGAGGGACACAAAAGGGGAAGGGAGGAGGGGGCCGACGCTGCCAAGGGGTTTTGCTTTCAGAACAATTTGCACTCTATTTCCGGCTTTTGTTGCTCCGGTTTACAGTTCACTGACAGGCGATAACAAAAGGCTTTTACGGAGGCTGCCTCCTCGCCGCTGTGTTACGCTGCCACGTCCAGCGGAAGTGCCGCCTATTGTTTTCTTTAAATCCACTTTTATTTATGGACAGGACGCTGGGTTGAAAGAGAGAGAGAGCGAAAGAGAGAAAGACCAACATGTGGTATAGGGTCACACACAGGGAAAATTCAGCACTACCTGCTACCTGAATAGTGGCTCAACCTGCTAGGGAAGCAGGTTGAGCCACCACCCGTGTTTTCAAATCGTACTTTCATTTATAGACAGGATAGTGGGTTCAAAGATAGGAGGGAACGAGAGTTAGCATACGGGTCGGACTCAAACTCCCGTTCGCTGACGAGGCGTGTCGCCCACGCGGTCGAGGCTCTAGCAGGTTGAGTCCACCGATGCCACCCGTTTTCTCCTTCTTCTTCTTTTTTTTTCCATTCACCTGCTTCTCTTCCCCTGTGCCAACTCTGGTGGATCCTGCAGCTGCGCTACTGGCCCAGGAGTGATAAGGAAGAGAGTGCCAGCGTGCAGCGCACCGTGGGGAACCAGACGTCCAGCGTGCTGCGCGGGTTGAGAGGCAGCACGTACTACTACATCACCGTCAGGGCGTACAACACCGCCGGCACGGGCCCTCCGGGGGCCACGGTCAATGTCACCACCAAGAAACCACGTAAGCCTAGCCCGCGTCACACCGGGTCCCGGCTGAACATGTAGCATAGTTGTCAGACGAGACCCCAGCACCTCAAGCGAGCCGAAATTGGTATGTTTGGTTCTTGACGGGCGTGCATAAATGGGTCACACTGTTCTTATCTTATTATTAAAAACGGCATCAATGAACTAAATATATGAACTAAAAAAAAATTAAACGGAACTAAGCTGAATAGTTTGACCCAGAGCCATCTCCACACTTCTTTTGTTTTGGGGGGCCGTACTCAAGAGTAAGGTACCCCGGGAAAAAGTATAGATTTGGTATTGGAAACGAAACACATGCTAGCGCTATTGGTAGTGGTATTGAAAAGAGTCAAACCAGAAGCCCCAGCCTGATCCTCTTCCAGCGCCTCCCACTCTCATGTTTTTTTATGTTTATGTTTACATGAAGCACTTGTGTGGTATTCTTTTTAACCCTGTTTAACCCACCAGCCCCGAGCCAGCCGCCGGCCAAAGTGATGTGGAACACATCCAACTCAAAGATCATTGTGAACTGGGAGCAGGTCAAGGCCCTGGAGAATGAGTCCGAGGTCACCGGCTACAAAGTACGTCCGGCCCTCTTAGCCTTGTGTTCTGGCCTCTGTTGCCGTGGTTACCAGGCCGCCTGATAACTCCCCCTCTCCGCTTGCAGGTGCTGTACAAGAGGAACCGACACAGCCTCCCCAGCGTCATGGAGACCAACACGACGTCCGTGGAGCTGTCCCTGCCCACCGACGAGGAGTACATCATCCAGATCAAGCCCTTCGGAGAGGGGGGGGAGGGCAGCAGCAGCAGGCAGATCACCATCCCCAGGATAGCAGGTCAGTTGCACGTCTCTCAGCACCGCCAGCAGCATCTGTCTCATTGGAATCCATCATGTCACGAAAATCGACACAGTGGGTTGTGAGTGATTCACTGATTGGCAAGGAAATCATAGGGAGTGCATGTGGGACCGTCCATGCAGTCAATTCCTTTGTTATTAAATACCAATGAAATAGTCACCTTTCAATATAGGCAGTGATAGTGGGACAGTTGCGAATATTACAGTTTTATCGATTTCATATAATCACAGGGCAATAGGATTTTCTGAAAATGCGTTGAAAATGTTTCTACAAATTCTAATTTGCTGTTGTGGAGGATGGCTTTGGGCCATGTACAAATTGCTGGTCGCTAATGGATCACCGGGTCTAGTGGTTAGGGTGGCTTTGTCTCCCAGCGGACATTGTGTTTGAACCACAAATGTCCGCAGTCCACTTGTAAGGAATCCTTGCAAGGAAGGAAAACATCTGATGAACGACCAAGTATTCAATATGTATACCTTAATGTATACATATAATGTAAATGTTGAAGATGGTCCATTGTCTTGCACAATCTTCGTTGTACATTGTCAAAGGAGTCGAGTGACGATCCATGACGATCGTGCAAGTGATCACTCAATCCCACTGACTATGGAGTTTGTGTGATCAGACTGTTACAAGCCTTGGATCTGTAAGCATGACCTTTATGTGTCATCGATGCAAGTTTTGTATAGAATGTGTAGGTGAAAAACTTTAACACTTGAAAGAGAAAATACAAAAACCCACCGTTGACTCAATCCTACCATGAAAGTTGTGGTACATGTAGCGTACCAGAACAACAGTATGTATGTGTCTGTGTGTCTGTGTGTGATTTTTCCCTGCAGTATGAGGACTAATAACAGCAACATCCTTCTCAATGCTCCATCATTTTGTCTCAGGTCCCAACGCCATCGGCTCGGCGTCCAAGGTCTCCACGCTGTCTGCGCTCAGCACAATAGCGCTATCGTTCACAGCCCGGACCTCCTTATGACAGACCAGTACACCCGGCTGGCTCTGCACCTGACCCGGGGTGGGTGGTGCGTGGTGGGGATGGTTGGTGAGGATGGTTGGTGGTGAGGGTAGGGGAAGCTAATAGCTAACGTAGCGCACTCTGGCGTAGTACCTACATCTCATTCATTTGAGTTTTTACGGGCCAAGGGAAAGACATGATGGAAATTAGGAGGGAAACATGCTAACATACAGGCACACACGCACACACATACACGCACACACACACACACACACACACACACACACACACAAACACAAATATATAAAAGGGATTCAGATGCTAAGGGAGACCGATGTCTTGACTCTTGTTGTTACCAAAGCAGCTTTCATAACAAAAGATAAAAAACGTTCCAATGAAAAATAAAAGACAACGAAAGCAAACGTCCGTCATTTTGTATGACATACATGTTTGAGCTTTTATAGGTTTGTTTTCTGTTCAATCGACTGGACATTGGCCGAGCCTTGCGTGTGCGGCAGGGCAGAGTGTGACGGATGTTAAAATGCGAACATTGGGCTACAAGATCTAAATGGACTAGCCCGGGGTGGCTGTGAATGTTATTTAGAAGTACGCTTCTTCTCAATTCAAATCTGTACTAATGGTATGTGTAAACGTCCAGAATTAGTTCTTGTTTTGTTATTCAAAGAAAGCGTTGCACTTAAGCCATCCACATCACAAACACTTGTTTATTTGTTGTCGTAGTGATTCATTACTTACTGTTAACCAATTTCCGGAGAATTGACTGTAACCCCTGGATCCCTCCGTCTCGTTGAACAACTGCACTGGCAAAACGACCCGTGTGGTCGCCCCATGTTTTTTCCGCATATCTCACCTCATCTATCTAATACATCTTATTTATGTAACTTATTTACGACCACATTCTTAACCACTGCGTCTAGAGCTATTCTTTGCCTTGTGTGTGCCTCATCATACGTTTCAAAAATCCTCAGGTCCTTAAAGAGCCTTAACTTGTATGTATATCAACTCAAGAGGAAGAAAATGCAGAGGATGAAGTTCTCTATATCTCTAGAGAGAGAGCGAGGAAAGCAGCGGCGACGGAGCTGTTTACGTGCTCGCTCGCCCATATGTCTATATATAGGTATTGTACTTGATAGGGATTCGGTGGGGCCAGGACTCCTTTGTATAAGGCTGAGATTATCGAAGATAGATTGAGCAGCAATTTATTTTTGCTGTTTGGCATGGGTTATTGGCAATATACGAAGCCTGGTACATTTTTATGGGTGTGCAATCTTAATAAAAAAATATTGCTGCTGACCTTTTGATTTTCCCAATAGTTTTCTGTGACAGCGTTCGGAGCTAATATGGCGGCCTGCGGGGACAGTCTGTATGTAGCGTGTAGCGTGTAGTGGGGCTGCATTGTGGGCTACCGGCTACTAAGAAATGTAAAATATGCTGTTTTGTACACCTTGGAATAATTTATATGATGAATAACGACTTGGTTTCTATGTAATAGGGCTTATACATCATCCATTGCAACATCACGTCACAATGACCGTCTCCATTTTGGAAGCATAGGAGCATTGGAATGTTAGTTATTATGTTGGTAATAACGGTTATTTATTTATTTTGGTCATTGTTTAGTGATCAATTGTGAAATGATTTGTCATTATGGGGAGACATTGTTTAGTTGTATACTCCCATAGCATTTCTAATGTGAGACATGGCAAAATAAAGTTTTCATTAGCCTTGAATACGGTATAACATTGATTTAGGATTTTACAGTGGGCCTTTCACAATTCTCTTGAGTCCTCTCAATATGGCGGAGTATCGTCAACAAAAAATCCCATCATGGATTCTGATGTACAAGCCCTATAACATTGTTTCAGACAGTAGTAGGCGATGGTTGATTAGCATGACTGTACCTTTTCCTCTCTATCTCTCCATCTCTTTCTCTATTTCCATCTCTCTATTTCTCTCTCTCTCGCTCAATCTGATCACATGGACTGAACTTGCTTCGGTTGACATGTGAAAAGATTAACTATATTTCTGTATCTGTGACTGACAGACGGCCGCTTTTATCTGTGCTTCGATCTCATGGGGGGGGGGGGGGGGGGGGGGGGGGGGGGGGGGGGAGAGAGTCCTACCGTTCCCCTACAGTTCCCCTACAGTCTTAGTCTGAGGCGCATCTGGCCTACAAATCATACATGTGTTCCACATGAAAGGTTCCCTCTATTACTGTTGGTTGTTTATACTGTGTTAATAAAGTTTATCGATTTATAGAACGTTGTCCTCGTCATTCATTTGATCTGTCCCGTGCTTTGAAATACACCAGCCTGCACATTGGGAACTTGCGCTGTTTAGCTCAACTGGTAGAGCAGGGCGTTAACACTGCCAGGATAGATAGGGGGGACGATTCCCACAGGGACCACCCGTGCTAATGATGTACTCACGGCATTGTAAGACACGTTGGTAAGTATCCAACTAATGGCATGTATATAATTAACGTACACATTCAGAATATTTGGTTCCTTGAGTCAGGCCAAGAACTGACACCAATTGAAAGTGAAGAGGATGTTTTGGAAGTAATCAACAACTGAGGAGCTAATGACATCTGGGCCAAACCCATCGAAAAATAAATGTTGGTGAAACTGGGAAGTCGCTGTTTTTTCAAGTCTCTGGTCTGCAAAATAGAGAATTTCTTTCCTGTGCAAGACCATGCTTGCTCCAAAAGCAGCAGTGACATCAGAGAAATGTGTTGGATCAGAGTGTATAGAAGAGAATATGTTTATTTGTTGTATTCCTTCCTTGTGACAGCAACACAGACCAGCTGAAACATCCCATGAGCTTAATGTAGGCATTCTTGGTTCTATCATTCACAGAATATACACTAGATGGTGCCAAAAGCAAAGAAATTATTCCACTCATGTCCATTGAAAGACTTGGGTACAATGCAGAAAATGCCTATGCTTGGTTTATGTTGGTTTGTATGGAAACAATTCACATGTTCCAAATGTCTTCCATTGCATTTGTCATGTTTTCATTACTTTCAAATAGATTTCCAAGCAACAGGATGTATTTGAATCTTATAGCGAGAATTACATTGTGTCATTCTAGAGACAAACTATTTGGATATATATATATATGGACTTCAGTCATTCCATGACTCAGATATTTGAATAATACGGAGACATTTATTTATGCATGTAGCGTTGTCATTGAGAATGCAAATACATTAAATAACACATCACCAAGCACTAGGGAATATAGAGCAAAAGTCTATCTGGAATTCAAAGTGGAGAGGCTAAACCATTATAGTCATCTTAATGCGCATCACAAAACCAAATGAAAAATCTCACAACCAAAAGGCGACTGCTTGGTTCTGTTTGAATGTGACCCTACATAATGATTGCCTTTTAATCTAATCTGGTTACCACAAAATGCTAATTCATTGTCCAAACATCAACATCCGCCCTGCGTCACAGTCTCAACGACATCTTTTACTTTTAAGACAGCTGCATCTCACCCATGGTCACACCTCAGTTTGATGAGGAGGGGGTCAACTCTTTCTCAGTCAACCTGGTTGTGTGAATAAGCAGCACTTTCGGCCAAGCACCGATAACTGCGGTCATGGGCCTTTTCACCTATCGGCCATCTTGGTTCTAAATGCTAGCTGGGTGGGGGGGGGGGGGGCTAAATTCCTTATTTAGGACCAAGATGGAACCAAGATGGCCGCTAAGGTGAATAAGGCCCATTCTTCTAATGACAATGTCTCCCTGCGTAAGGCACCATCCATATGACAATCGGACAGTCGTCCTAGTACCTAGCACTCAAACCCTACAATGAATCAAAGACTACCCCTACCAAACTACTTCCAGTACTCCAACTTCCACAACCTTGTCCATGTGGAGGGTATTAAAGTGTGGATAATTATATACAGTAAAGGTCTTCCACACATTAACTCTTAGACCCCCATTAACTCTTAGACTTTATTACGTAAGATAATTACTTTCTACGGTGAAAAGGGTCCAATAACAGACTCAGTACCATTCAGTTTCTCCTGACAATATGTGTGCTTCTACTGTTGCAGTCTGCAGCCGCAAACCCTCACCAATCCAGCTCTGCAGGGGCCCTTTCACCAGATTATTATTATAAACTATTATAAAGTAAATGAGTAAAATCAAATGTACAAATCGTTTGTAAGGGATTATTGTTTGTGTGTGTGTGTGCACACACACACACACACACAAACCAACAGCAGGTAGTATTTCCACATATGGTGGGGATGGAGGAAGGGAGAGGGGAGGTGGGGGGGGGGGGGTAGTTATAAGTGGGAGACAAAGCCATGGTTCATTTTAGTGTCACACAAGCCTCCCTAGTCTTACCGTAACTATATAGGTCATCGGACTTGGTTATGTTTGACGTGCATGAAGAGTCGTTCACAGTGTTCCCCAGCGAGATTGATGGCAAGAGAATGGCAGTTTATTGCAATTTCGTATTTGTACATGCAGTGTAATTCACTGCTTCGATTGACAAGGGACAATGAAAGAGCAACTCTGCTGTGCGAGCATTCAGCTACTATATATATATATATATATATATATATATATATATATATATATATATATATATATATATATATATATATATATATATATATATATATATATATATATATATAATTAAGATCAGCAATGCATAGTTTCGTATTAAAGGTTCTCCAGAAGTTTTTTCTTTCTTTCTTTTGTTTACAACCTCTAGCTTTAGCGGCTTTAGAGTAAGATGGGGCTTTTATGTACGTCACACTACGAATCCCGGCTTTGCCTGTTGGGAAGTAACAAAATAAGCACGAAAAAAAAAACAATGAAGGAAAAGAGGAATGGGATAGAATGGGCTTCACACTCACCATTTATAAATACAAGTACAACCTTATACACCATAACTTCTATCCAACCAAAAAATCCAACCAAAACAAAACACATGTCCATCGGGCATTCCTGTCATCGTGGGCATCATAGCACAGCAAGCTAGTATCCATCAGCATTAGCAACTCGTCAAAACTGTGATACACAACATTACGTGATTTAAGAGACTTAAGAGACTCGAGACTTTTTTTTTTTTAACGAAGCCTTTGTAGCACAGCGATGAAAACTCTAGCTGCAACGCTGTCGTCGTCAGCCGTCTGGAAAGCGTTGGCCGCCATTGAAGCGGCTCTTTTATCCTCCTCGCCTCGAGTCACTTGGCGTTCTTTTATGGAGAGAGGCCGGCCAGGATCCAAACACTCAACACAGCACACCACGGGTTTCCTCTAGTCTGCACTGAGACTGCATTCACTCGCCAATATCACACGTAAACACTCCCGGTGCCAAGATGACAGGAATTCATCATCACATTCATGATGGTAAAGAAAAAAATTAACATATCACCACATTTCTCAAACATATAAGATAAAACATTATATTATATCAACGTTCTGTATTATATTAAATGTAAATCATAAAAAAAAATTAAATGCAATTCAGCGTATGCGACAGTAGGCATTTTTCGTTCACAACCGTGACAGGTAGTTAACATGGAAATTAAACAGTAAATGAGGGGGGGGGGGGGGGGGGGGCAAGCAGTTTCCTGTCCAGACTCCCATCGAGCGGCCCTGGTGTTGTCTTCAATTGTCTTTCTCAGCAGTTGGCTGTAGCGGATACCAGGACCTGCTATTCGTATCCACGGTGGGGTGGGGGTGCTACACAATGGGCCGGGTGGATGCACACAGTTCTCCTCAAAGAGGTCCATTCCCAGTCTTCAATTCTCTCAGCGCTTTTTGTGTGGTTCATCTAGACATGTCAGGTTAATTTTTCATTCCCGTGGCTATTGTTGTGACATGCAGATAATAATATTTTTTGTCTAATATGATACAAGTTTCATAAAGAAGCAAACACCGACATAAATTATCATCCTCTATAATTGTTAAAAATGTAAAAAGCCATTAGGACAGCAGTTGGTAATATACTGGAGGGGTCAAACCGATGCAGATGGCAAGCATTTCTCTCCGTTTGTCCACGCCCACACCCTGTATCAACACGTCCTTTCCATTTGCCTCGGCTCTGCCCACTGACTAGGTCTTGTCAAATAAACATGTTTCACATACGATGTCATGTCAACTTGAGGAATCCAATACCATGGCACACAGGAGAAAATAGTATTGTGTGTGTGTGTTTTTTTTGTCTGTGTGTGTGTGTGTGCTTGGGTGTACGTGTGCGTGTGTGTGTGTGTGTGTGTGTTTCTGACGGCGGAGTCATACCTGTAACAAACCATCGACTTCCAATACAAGCTAATCAGAGTCAGGTTATAAACAAACAATAACAGCTGTCAGTCATGACAAAATGTCTGCACTCTACAACTCAGCAGGTTAAAAAAGGTGTGGAAGAGGCGAGAGAGGGAGGTACCACTGTAATTCGTGGTACTGGGGGGGGGGGGGGGGGGGGGGGGGTTGGTTTGGCCGGCCCAGAATCCAATTCACAGTTAATGTGGCCAAAGGAAGGAGGACGGAGGACTACTGCTATGGTGGAGGTGGGGGACAGAGCAGTGCCGTAGTGATGCAGGGGTCCACTCCACGGCCCCCCGGGATGGGCGTCCAGGCAGCGCCCGCAAGGGATCAGGACTGAAGCGAGACAGGAACACACAAAAACAACAAAATAGGGATATAAAAAAAATACAAAAATAAAGCACAAACAAACTCTGACTCTCATACGATTCACCACAGGAATGCTTTCCGCAATGAAAAGTTTGGTGAAGCGCAAACTTTGGAGAATTATTTCCCCCTGGAGCTCTGTGTTCTTCTAGAAGACATCATCGGTCTCTCTCAGCCCAGAAACCCTGGAAGCCACGTACCTCCGAGTTCCTCTGGATGTCCTCAGTTGGGGACTCCGTTTCCCTGATCACCACTGCCTTGGTTACCAACATGTCTGGATGCTGCTGCTTAGCCTCCTGAATGGCCATGGCCAGAGCCTAGGCACACACACACACAAACACACACACGCGCACATACACACAAAACAATTACATCGATCAAGCGGCTCTCTACGAGCGGTTGGAACACAAAAACACTCAGAGAAATAACCGATGAGACGGTAGTGGTTGAATAGAAGGGACGGATTATGTGTCAGGTGAGAGTAAAGTCTCAGGGAACAGAGAGCAAATCAAAAGTAACATCCACCTGGGCCCTCTTACTCTCCGAGGGGAAATGGAGGAAGAGGTTCACACATGGGTCCCTTTTAAAAAAATGTCCTGCTGAGATTCTGTCCTTTGTCAGTTCTGGCTATCGCAGCTGGGATGGGGGGCATTTAAATAAAGGCCTGTGAAGCCCAATGGAATTTTAATTGTGACAAGGCTTTGGGCCAGTCAAATTAATTTGACTTGACAAGAGGGCGCTGTAAAATCGAGTTGCCCATGAGCGTTACCAACACATCGTCAAAGTCAGAAGAACAAAACCTGAGCCTACGTTTTGGTACAATTTGGTGTGTTAATGTTGACCTGATCAGCTCATCAAGCTCTGTGTGGACAAAACTCTACCCATGGTGACTACAATGTGCAATGGCTTACACAATCAAATGGTGTGTCTCTGTTTTTACAGGACAACATAAAGAACATTCAACCAGGTTTGAGAGGTGTGTTCCTTACCTGATGTTGGTCTACGTCATCGTCTCCGGTTATAATGATCCTCTTCTCGATTCTGGTCTCAGAGTAGCCTCCTTTCACAGTCTGGAAGACAGCGATTACATCAGATTCAGCCTGTCATGAACTGCGCTCGGTCAGTCCCCTTACATTTGAATCACAAAAACAGCTAGAATGCAGATCTTCCATCAGGCTAGTCAATGGACTTTTAATTCCAATGAAATCCAATAGAGAGAGCTGAAGACTTCGCATAAAACAAACTATATATTTTACACAACAAAAATAAATCAGTATCCGGTCCACCGCCATTTAGTATCATTTGACATTCAAAAAGATTCAAACCGTAAAACAGGTGGTCCTAAATATTTATATATATTTAGGACCACCTGTTTTAATATATATGTCCTATTGTTGTGAGACCAGAGCGGGGGGTTGGTGACCGTTACCTTGGTAACTTGAGTGGTGGTCGCCGAGGTCACGTTGTCGGCGGTGACGGTCAGAGGAGAAACGATGGCCTCTCTCCCCAGTGGTCCTTCTTTTACCTGAGGGACAGGTGAACAGAGTCACACAACTAACACAACACATAGACACACACACATGCACACACACACACACACACACGCACGCACGCACGCACACATACAGGTGCACTTAAATACAATCACACACATATACACATGCACACACACTTAAATACAAACACAAACACATACATACATACATACATACATACATACATACATACATATATATACACTCAAATACACAGATATGCATGACATGCACACAAATGTACATATGCACACACATGCACTCTCAAATAGACACATACACACACACACACTTAAATATGCACGCTCAAATACACACACACACAAACAAACACTCTTGCACTCTCAAATACACACATACTGCAATATAATCCCACAGACACATACTGCAGTTAGCAGCCCAATGAAAAAAGACAGGTGACCGCAGACACACGCTAAGCAATAACAAACAGAAACTATTTTACCCAATGGATCCTGTGAGCCCTATAATCACATGCATGGACAACAATGCTGGCATATTAAGATTTGACATTTCTCATGTGCCATTCATCCAGTGGGCTGTTTGGTGCAGATTACAGTTAGGACACAGGCGAGGAAGCAATCTGCCAACCATTGCGCTCTCACAGCGGAGGGGGAAATGGAACAGCAGCCACTGCCATTTTGTAAAGTACAATTCTCATGTAAATATACGCACCGGGGAGCCATTTTGTTTTGAGATTACAGGGGCCTCCTTGCGGCTGGCAGTTCTGGAGTTCTGAGGAAAAAGAGAGAGAGAGAGAGAGAGAGAGAGACAATTATATTTCAATCACATGGGAGAAACCCTCACATTTTCAGGGAGAAAATACAAGTAATTATAAAGATGTATTTTCGTTTGAAATGTGTTACCAAATTTGGGAAGCAGGCATAGAGATAATCACACTGCAAGATTACGTTGCAAAGGCAGATAAGGGATCGCATCAGGAACAGCACGCACAATAGGAATCTGTAAATTAGCTTTGTTCATTGTGAGTCAGAAGTCAGGCCAGTGAAATAGCATGACCACTTGCAATGCAATATTTTACATTTTATTTAAATAATATTTATATTCCTTTAACAAGGTGTGCCATAATAATGCAGACAACCTTGGTTCCAGGAAATAGGGTTATGTCTAATAGATCAAGCATTTCACAATGCATTGGACACACTCGTTGTGCTAATTGTATCAATTACAACAAGACATTTTGCTTTATTTATTTGCAGCACATGCAGACAATATGGGATTTTGGTAATTTGGCAATGTAATTAACAACTAAGCTACGTCTGTTGGCAGTTTGCATAATGCCTCCTTTCAAAAATCCACAAAAGCAGCATTTCAATGTTAAACAGTGCGACACAATTCAAACTCTGAGCCCCTGAAGTGACAGACTCACTCTGACATGCAGACAAACAGGGAAAACACGAGCCAAGCCTTTGTTCCTTTTGAGTAAAACCATCGAGGGACACATACCATGTCTCCCTCTGGTGGGGAAGCTGCGTCAGTGCAGGAGACCATTGTCTCCATACAGTTGACGTCATCCTCTGTTTGCTGCAGATACACACACAGACGCTACCGTTGATCACTCCGTGACTTTTATTTATAACTCCCCACGTTTTCATTATCACTCAACTCTGAGCTCATACATCAAAGACTCTCTCAAGATTATTGTCACAGTTCATCTGTTGCATTCGCTCAAAGTCAATAATTAAATTTTAATATGGCACCTGTGGGCCAGCCTCAGAGACAAATCCCACCTCTGGAGATGAATGAAAATTCCTGCCCGCTTTCATAATCCTCGTTAATTTCCTGTCAAGACCTTAATCACTCCATAACTACTACGTCATCCCATTCATGTCCGGTCAAAGAGGCTTTAATGTCTTTGAATTCCAAAGAATATATTCTAATTGTTCTAGTTGAGAGCCAATATTGAGGCTCTGGAAAGGTCCCAGATGGTTCCATTAGCAGTAATTATTCAATTACTTCTTGTCTTAGATATATTGCCAAAAGAAGATACACTACTAACGCAAGGACGAAGGAAAAGCTTGGCTTTCCCAAGATAACACATCTGACATTATTTTAGATATGCAAGCTTAAAGGGCATTCTGGTCCGGGCGGTGTTACATCCCACCATACAGCCTACCCTAACCTCGACTGTACCAACCGGTAGGCGGACCCATCCATCATTCATCTGAGTGGACACTCCCCCGCGTGATGTCACCAGTGTTTTTAAAAGTAACATTTTACATTACAAGATTATTTACATGACAGCGTTACCTACTGAGAAAAGTAACTCGTTAGAGTGCTTTTGCGTTAACAAAAATGTTAACCACTTTGCGATTCCTTGCGCTTCTCCATAAAGAAAAACGTTCACCACTCATCGATATGACTGTGTTTGTTGGTTTCCGTAATCCAAAGTGGTCCGGATGGATTCAAATATTCCACTCATTGTTCGATGAATAATAGGCAGGAGGCAGAGCGCTACATTCGGACAGGGTCTATACCCATGCTCTGTTTAAAGAGTAATGTCAGGCCTAACCTACTGTATCGTACATAGCATTTAGCTGAGCTACACACGCGCCGTATGCAGCTACCTGCTAATAAGTAAGAAAGCATCAGAAACAGCAGGAGTGTGTCTGGGATTGTTACAGCGAAGGATTCCTCATTTGAAAACGGCAGGTGGTAATAAAGCGGCGCTTCGATTAAAATGGTGGAGACAGCAGGTATACCGTGCACTCTCTACACCTACCTGAGGCGAGACGGGTGTGGCGTGGGAGGGGGTCTCCGAGCCGTTGGTGTGGGGGTCCGTCTTGGAGCTGGCCTGCCTCAACATGTGGGCCATGTTGACGGCGCTGGCGTCTTTCTTTGCCACTGGGGGCTAGGTGAGAGACAACAACAGCCATGGTCAATAATCCATTTCCCCTCTCTCTCTCTGGAGGTGTGCTTAGGAGACTAAAGAGACTGCAACATATTAGAATTGAGTCCTTGGGAGACTCAATTCTTATCATGGTGTCTTGACAGTGTTTGTAATGGTATGGTTGTTGTATTGTTCACTTCTTTTGCATATATTGCCGTGTCATCGTAGTTCACACTCAATGCGCTCACACGCGATCATGGGTCAAAGGGGTCAAATGGGAAATAATAAAAAACCAAACTCATTCAAACCTATTGCAAAATGAACCAAAGTAACGCTATTACATACAAAAACAGGAACGGAGCAGAAAAAGGTCAGGGAAAACAAGTGACGAAACAAATAAAAATTAACAAATCCGAAGTGAAGAATAAAAAAAAATTGTTTGGGCAGGTGGCAGGTGGCAGGTGGCAGATGGCGTGGCCAATCCAGTGGGGGGTAGGGTAGGGTAGGGTAGGGGGGGTGGGAGGTGGTGGCTGAAGGGTGGGGGTGGCGATGATGGAGCAGGGGGTAGCGTGAACCCCCCCTCCCCCCGTCGATCTTTCTACCTCGTGATGATGCAACCGCCCCTCCTGGGGTTTCTCCTCCACGGGGGACCGGTCGTGGGACCCCATGAGCCGGGCCGAGTAGAAGCGGGAGGTCTCCTCAAAGTCCGGCCGCCCCACCTCGGGCTGCTGCTGCTCGGGCCCCAGCTGGGACATGCCCCGGGCGAACTCCTCCGCGCCCGAGTGGAGGTCCGTCAGGACGGTGAAGTCCACCTCTGCCTCCAGGCTGGAGGTGGAGCTGACCGTCATGCTGGAGCACTTGCGCTCGATGCCCAGCTGGGTCTCCCGCATGGAGGCCAGCGTGTCCTGCTCCAGGTCCTCCTCGTGGGTCAGGGCGGGCTGGGCCGGGCCGGGTCTCTTGTCCCCCAGCTCCCTCTGATGCGGGTACAACCGGGGAGGGATAGAGGAGATGAGGGTTTGGGGGGTTTGGCCAGGCTATGGTCACACGGTGACCAGGTCAGACAGGGTGGGGTGCATGGGGATGGGGGTGATGGATGCCGGATGTTTTCCACGTGATCCGATCAGGGGGCGTGCGAGCGAGGTGACGTGCATCGCACATGCACGGAGGATTCAAAATGGACGCATGCAGTGCGCGGTGATAGTGACGACGCTGGTTGGAGTCAGGGGACCTTGGTCCTGCAGTCATGCGGTCGTAAATGAACAGACGGTGTCGGATGATGAAGATGTGGAATAACACCGTTTAAGGACAACGATGAATGGGTTTCCGTAGGCGTGTCCAAAGGCGACTGAAAACATTCCATCCACAAGTGAAACATTCACCAATGAAGGGGTGTCATATTTAAGACCACAGAACACATTGGTAACTTGACACAGTGGTTGTGAGCATGCAGTTCACACATGACAAATGACAAAGACCATGAGAGGACAGGACTTAGGACAGTCTTTAGACAATACAGGATGAGGCAATGAGAAAATGTGTCAAATGTGCTCAAATAAATGAATAACCTTGATGTCGGCAAAAGGCTGGTCGTAAATGCCAGGCGAGGAGACAGGTTCCTGCAGAGGGAAGAAGACAACAAGCGAGGGGAATTTCCGGGTTAGCGTAAGAAAATCCCAATGAAATCCTATTCAATCTACCATAATGGTTTAAGTCTGAGCGTGTATGTATAGTCACATCTCATGATGTGAAATGCTAAACAGCATGACTCTGTTCCACATTGGGCACAGTTGAAGTGATTATGTCAGTTGGAACAGTCCATTGGTTCTGTTGATCCTGTTTGAAAGCCCATTCGTTCTTAAAATGACCTGCCGATATACTAAATGTACTGAAAGGATCAGTCTAGATCCAAATTGAATGCGGTTCCTTTTCATTTTAGACTCATGCGTGAATGTTAAGCTATTGTAAACAGCTCAGGTCATGTAAGGGGACCAAAAAGAGGTGTGGTTGTTGCAACAAATTAAAACAAAATCAATCAATAGCCAAGATTTCCCTGTTTTGGAAATTGAAAGGACACTATTGTGCATCGTGAAAAGGCTTTCGGGGAAGTGCAAGGCACCTGTTCATCTGTTCATCTGCACCTGTTTGACATCACTGTCAAAAGTGTGTCAAACTTAATGCACCTTGTCATCCCAACAAAGTCACATTCAAAGGGCCAGAACAACCTTGCTTGACTGCTAGATCTGTAAGTACAAGGCATTATCAAGGCGCTTTTCAAAGCACGGTCAATCAAATTGACTGTAAATAAAAGTGGGTTGCTTCAACATGACTGACAGATCCCCAAGTAATTTATTTTCAGGGTCCTCACAGGCTTGTCACTCGCTTGTGACGTCGCTACACTTAACACCTCTCATGGCCTGCTTTCATTTTACCCATCCCCCCCCCCCCCCCCCCCCCCCCCCCCCACCCCCCCCCCCCCCCCCCCCTCCCCCCCCCCACCCCCTGCCCGGCTGGGACAAAAGATGAAAAGGCAAGGGGGAGATGATGAAAGCTGTCGAATGGATCCATTCCCTTTTTAGTTCCACCGAGGGAGCCAAGACCGCGCAGGCCTCTAATGATAACAACAGCGGAGAGGAAGCAGCATGCGACGCACAGGCAGCCTGGTCCGGGTGGTGCTGTCAGGCAGCTCGTCCCCCGCTCGTCTTTTCAGCGGCCGGAGGACGCCAAGCCACGAGCCAAGCTAGGTGCCAGGCCTGACAGCACCCCGCGCCCATGAGGAGGCGGGGAGAATGATATTGATCTTTTTTTTTCTTTTTCTTTTTCAACTTATTTCTTTTTATTTCATATTTGATGCTCTCTGTACACAAATGATTTACTCAAGTTTGGTACTTGTGTGAAGTGTAAAATAATGGCCGTGAACATAGATTTATTGCCTGCTTTTTCCGCAAGGTAGTTGTAAAATAGATTTGGGGTTTTGGATCAAAATCCAGTTAATATGATAATTCATTTTTTAAACCTTTGAACTTCAAAAGAAAGCTTCGGGGCTGTATATCAAATTTAGAGATATGGGAATGAAACCAAACAACAAACCAACCACTGAAATGCGACATCTCTGTTCATGTTTCTGTTTACATCTTGTTTTCACAGCCGGTACTAGGGCTCTACGGATCAGCCAGAGGTTGTAGTACATGTGGCGGATGAGTACAACGCAGTCAAATGGAGTATCGACAAAAGACAGAATTCACAACATCGCGCTTTAAAAGGGATTTTTCACGAGAGCCGAACCCCCACCTCCTCCCCGCCTCCTCCCCACCACCTCCTCCCCGCCTCCTCCCCACCACCTCCTCCCCACCACCTCCTCCCCGCCTCCCAACCACATACAGCCAGACACACAAAGGTGACGTGAGTAGCATGAGTTTCAAAGTCACTGAAAACGGATGCAAAATAAAGACACAAAGGCAGGAAAATGGGGGGGGGGGGGGGGGGGGGGGGTGCACGTCGGTCGGAACGCTCATGCCATGCTCTTATTTCCAATGACGCCGGGCAAGAGTTACCGAGTGTCGCTTCTTGGCCGCGTCCAGGCACGGCTCCCGGCTGGCGCTGCGGCTGTTGCGCAGAATCAGCCCAGACTCCTTTGCCTTCTGCGTCTTCACCGGCGGGGCCGGCGGCGCCATTTTGGTGAGCGCCGAGCTCTTTATGTTGAACAGGTGGCTCCCTGCGGGCTCCGCTCGCGCCGCGTGGCAGCTCTCGTCGAATCGCCCCGAGTGCGTCTCCGATTTGACCCCGCCCTCGAGGTCTTCGCCAAAGGCGGACTGGAAGGCGGAGGCGTCGGCCCAGTGGAGGTCCGAGGAGCCTTCGGGCGCTCCGACGGACCAGCGGTACTCTGTTCTGGCTACCCACAAGGACTCGCCCTGCCCCACTCTGTCGCTCTCGTCCTTACCCGCCACACCCTTTGACCTCTCCGGCTTCAGAGGAACGATTCTGGTGATTTCCGACTGCTGGTGGCTTCCCGACAGTCGATGGAAGGACCTCCTCTGAACCTTGTCCCCGACGAGCCCCTCGACATCCTCGGCCCCGGAGCTGCTGATCTTACGCTCGTGGGTCCTGACCTGTCGCAGCTTCACCTCCGCCAGCTCCTTGCTGTCGATTAAGCTCTTGCCCCGCGACGAGCTGTTCCGGACGGTAACGTCCTTCGCCTCGGCCAGCGACTCATATCCCGCCCTCCCGGGTCCGTTGACCGAGGCAGAGTCTGTATCTCTGGCTTCAACCTGGCCCGCACTGCTTATTAAAACACCCGTTCCCCGGGCCGGGACGTCACTCTGGCCGTCCGCCGACGACCCATCCGCAGCTCGTTTGCCGTCGCCGAACACGCCGACCGATTGGTTCGTCCCTGGCGCTTCCTCGTCCTCTTTCACTGCGACCGGCGTATATGCGTCAGGGCGGTACCCCGATTCGAATTTCATTTCCCATTTGCCTTCCCCGTCTGAGTCCCCCGGGCTGTTCTCCCCGTCGGAGCCTTCTCCCTCCTTGTCGTACACCAGCTCTGCGGGCGTCCCCAGGTTCAGACTCAGAGGCCTGCTCCTCGTTCTCTCTTCGGGGGGAGGCGTGCGCTCCTTTCCCTCGCCTCCACCGGCGCCCGGGGCTGTGCCGGCGTCGGCCTCCGGGCGGGAAGTACCCAGAAACGGTTCGCCTCGAGCTTCGTCACGAGACGCCTCGGGTTCCTGCGACAGACGCGGCGGGACGTCACCCCTGCTCGAGTGGCGCGGTCTCGAGGACGACGGCGGCGGCGGCGGCGGCGACGAGATCTCGTCTTGAACACTCCTTTTCAGCTCAGCGCTGTCGTCTTGTGTGCCGTCGCCGCCGCCTGTCTCTATGCCGCTTATTTCTAGCTCTTGCTCCGGTTCTTTGTGTGCCACCCGCCCGGAGTCGACGGTAAATGAAGGTGAGGTGGGAGCGTGGTCGTTTCCCTCTGCGCTCCAGTCAGGGTCTTCCTGAAAAGCGTCTTGCTTTTCAACCAATACCCACTCCTCAGTGCCCTACATGTTGGTATAGATCAGACATGGTTAGACCTTGCCGGGCACCTCTACCATAAACAAACACATGTCTACCATACCCCGCAGCCAACACGTACACGTACATGCTAGCAGGTACGGAGGGTGTAACACGGACGTGCTTAAGGGTTTAAGGGAAACATAGGTAGATAAACAAGTCGAAATAAAAACGAAAGCAGATTGTCAAATATGCAATCCCCCTCTTGTGTGATAGAGAGTGAGGGATGGATTGCATATCACTGTTGGATTACATTACTGGGACACAGTGTGTACTGGACATCACAGATGTGGAGGAGTTCTGTATCAAGCGGGAGAGAAGGAGAAAGGAAAATGTGCAACCTCAGGGGAAGTGACCAGTGTCTTCAGGACGAAATCCTCGTCAGACAGTAGGTCTGCGTGAGCCTTTCCTCCAGCTTGGCTGACAGGCTGAGTGTCAGCACGCAGAGGATAGAATGGGAAAAGAGAGATGATTGTTAAAGGGAGAAGGCAGAGAAGAGATACGTCGCTGAAAGAGTATACATTAGTGGAGAAGCATTATATTACTGTTTCATGCAAGGGGGTTAATGAAAGATAGAGGAAAAGACAAAGCTGGAGCGATAAGATAATTGAATGAAAAAACGTGTTTTTGAGTCATTCACAAAACCCTTTTCAAAAATATGAATATAATGAAACACAGCAGACAAATCCAGAAAAATGAAATCGCTCTCTGTTTAATATGCAAATATGCATCTCCCGAATAACTACATCAAACGAAAATGGAAACGCAAATCAAACAACGGAGTTCCATCACCCCTTCCTTTCTTCTGTTCTACCCCCCAAATAACATGACAGCTTACACCTCGTGAAGCAGATCGTGTTTGACATCCCACAGCGACTGAACTGATTGAAGCAGACAGTGGATGAGACTTCCATCGCCAACATCACAACAACACCGGTGGCAGCATGCAACCGCCTGAGATTTTCATTGTTTGTTGTCAATAGTTCTTTTAGTTGTTTATTTATGTGTATGCATCATCACACATACAGAACCAAAAGCTTGAGGAACTCCAAAAGCCTATTGGTGCTGAGTAATTAGGGAAAACAACAAACATTTGATTACGCTTGAATTCCAGAATAAATAGATAATGCCGTTCGCAACTCTGTCTTTGCATTCTTTGCCAATTGCCAGTGTGCACGGGGGAGTCTTTGTGAGTGGGCATTACATAAACTATATTCACACCGCATCTGCATCTGCAGTCTTAGTAAGCACACTGCTGCCTGGCATCAACTAAATAACCGGCTTCAGACTGTCGGATTTGGACAAAAAGGTTGGAAAAAAATTAAAAGCAAGCAAAAAGGAAAAGGCATCGTTCACTCTTGGAGACGGTGAGGAGACTTCTGTAATGTTGGTGAGACATCCAATATCGAGTGAACTACTGTAAACATTTATATTGGCACTTCTTGACTGCAAAATATTTGATTTAATGGAGCAAGATCATGGGATGAAACAGTAGCACCAAGTATCTTCAGAGAGGCAATGGATGTAAAGGATTTCTTGAAGGGAATCGTTCACATCGAGGGCAGTAAAAGCAAAGGATTGTAGGACTTATATATAATACACTATGTGGAAAGGGGATGTGTCTGCTAGGATGCAAGACAACTAAAGGAATCTACACAATAAAGAAGTCAGGAGATTGGCATGTCAGACTTTATGGTTACATTGGCAATGCAAATGTTAACTAACTTAAAACTTTTCAATTTAAGAGAGAAAGGGAGCTATCTCTTGGTGCAAGGAAAGTTTATACAAAGGCCTTTTAAGTTAACTAGTACAAAAGTAAATAAGGTGATATTATTTGTTATATTATTATTAGGATCCATTGTTCTACTCACTTCAACAACTAACTCCCGAGCCACATTTCTATGTCACATTTCTGTGTCTCATGTCCTCGTCTCATTTCTCACCTCAAAGTTGTTCTAAATAAGTCACCGCTCTGACACCGCTCTTATCCTTGACTCAGCGGATAAACCCAGTCGATAAACCCATCACAGTCCCAGACAGTGAGCCTTGAAAATAAACTGTCAAAATACTTCCCCTAGAGAATCTGTCCACGGTCATAAACCACAGAATAAAACCACACTAATTGCCACCATTTAGGCCACTGCGCAGAAATGTCATAGATTTTTCAAGGGCTGAGAGATCAGTTTGGTCCACAGATTCTTCCTCGGTACCTTCTCCAAATATTAACTTAGAAACTCAACAGTCATGCCACTGGCATAACTCACCACTGCAATAAAGCAGTGGAAGTCCCATATTCCCACCGCTGACCAATCATCATCCCTGATCCCTCGATCACAGACGTTACACTGCCCTCGACCCTCTTCTCAAGAAGTCCACAGTGGATTCAAAAGTTATTATTTTCCCTCTCCAGAAACCTGGGCTACATCGCTATGTGGTAGCTATAGATTTCTGCTCAGCTTGCAGAGTATCTAAAAGCACATTCGCACTAGGCGGGGTCACAAAGGTATGAAGCATAGCCTGTTCTTTTATGGTGGTTTGGTGTTTGAGAACACTGTGAAAGCCTCCTGTGGTACCTGTCCATCCCCAAATATAAAACTCTTTCCAATATTGGTCTGATAGTAAACATGACACCCTGCTAACCCCCCCCCCCCCCCCCCCCACCGCTCCCTCACTGTACAGGGGAAGATCAAGCATTTATATGTCCTGGGGACTGTTGAGGATCCAAGCCTAAGAATTTTACTCTTGCGTAAGATGTAATAAAAGCAACTCTGATTCTAATTCTGATTCTGTTATATTTATCTTGTCATTTTAGCAGAGGCTTTTATCCAAAGCAAAGTGCATCTTTTTCTATCAAGGATGCCTACAGGTAGACAGCAGACATTGGGGATCCGTTTTCATTTGGGGAGTCAAACATCCTACAACCACACTATCCTGCCCCCCCCACCCCCTTTTCTTTATATGTGTTGTTTCACTGCTCAATATATCATGAATGTATTGTATACATGTCAGTGTGGGTTGCTTCTTTTGGGCGATGTGGACCCGGGGTGTATGTCCCGCTACTCACTGCCTTCCGTTCCGGGGTGCCCCCGGGCGAGGAGGTCTCGGACAGCCGCTTCTCCCGGGCCATCAGCTTGCTGTTGGGCTCTCTCAGGGCCCGCTTCAGCTCGTTGATGCTGGCCTGGTGCTTCAGCAACACGTCCTCCGACTTGTCCAGGAACTACATGTGGAAGGGGAGAGAGAGACATTGAGGGACAGAGAGAGCAAGAGAAACAGAGAGAGAGAGAGAGAGAGAGAGAGAGAGAGGGAGAGAAGGAGAGAGGGAGAGAGAAACATGATGAGATGGAGAAACAGGAGGAGGGAGAGAGGCAGAGAGAGAGACAGAGAGAGAGAGAGACAGAGAGAGAGAAAGCAAAAGAGCAAGAGAGAGAGAGAGCAAAAGAGAGTGAGTCACAGAGGGTGAAACCGGTGCGAGAGAGAGAGAGAGAGAGAGACAGAGAGACAGAGAGAGACAGGGAGAGAGACAGGGAGGGAGAAATAGGCCATGAGTTCTGACATGTCTTTCCAACCACATCACAAACACCACCTGGAATATGCATGACTGGATGGGTGGCGTGAGAAAGAGAATGATCTGGGAACCGAACAGGATACGGGAGGAGATGCCACACACAACAACACACAACATTAACTGATTACGCAGACATTTACAGACACTTCCTCACGTGGATGAATTGATTAAATAGTAATGATTCTGTGAATTACTTTATAATATGCAATCTGACTTTTAGGGTTTCTGCTCAAACCAACACTTCTGTGTCATATCATAATGTGTTAATGATGTACACAATTTGGAATAGAAGTAAGTGAATATATGTATATTAATATGTAACTATATGTATATATATGTATACACAAACTCTATTTGCTTTCCAAACAAACTGTTGGATGTAATAAAACATTGGCACAATCTTGCAGCATATCAGTTCAGAATATACTTATATCATCTGGCATCAAATGCAGCACTGGGTTCTTCCCAAAAGGTCCCGTGGGACATATTATTGTACATCACCAACAGCCTGCACATTGCCACCCAGCATCTTGTGCCGGTGAATATCAGCTGTTAAAGTCTAATGTCTGAGTGATGCCCTATAGGGAGCCCCCCCCCCCCCCCCCCCCCCGCCCCCCCCCCCCCCCCCCCCCCCCCCCCCCCCGGTAGGGACAACCCCCCTCCTGTGCTTCCCGCGTCCAGGGCCAGGCCTCGATACACTCAAAACTACATTTAAATGGTCGGGTTCGCATAGTCTGTCCAACTGCTGTTGAACACAGCGATTTCGACAGGACCCAATACAGTCACTGGGGCTTGTATGTCAAGTAACGGGTGTCATGGTGAGCCAAAACGCAATCATTCACGTGGCACTGTTGGCCAACTGCAGGCAGCGGTGTGTTGGCGGGCGTGCCGGGAAACGTTTGATCAGTAATTTGGCTGAGTACCTTGCCCTTCGATTTGGTCGCAAACCTCCCATTTTGTCCGTGCGAACACGGATATTTGGATTTTGTTTTAAGTGATTCTAATGGACTTGTCCCCTTGATTGGGTGAGGCATGGGGGGGGGGGGGGGGGGCCCTGCTGTCAAGACTAACTGGCGGTAGCTGAAAACACACTCGACAACCAAACTTGATGCTGTGGGTACACAGAGGTGAAAGCCTTCCTAATGGTGGATCACAGAGGACATGCCAGGCAGATGGAGCGTTTAGAGAAGTGAGTGGGTCATACTACTTTACTGGAGGGCGGGGGCAGGGGGGGGGGGGAGCAGAGAGACAGGCAGCTGTACCTCCTGTTTGTGTCTTGGGGTGACCTCCTGGTCCAACTGAGACAGCTGAGTTGGGACAGGAGGAGGAGGGGAGGAGATGGGACGGAAACAAACGAAAGGAGAAGATAAGTGGGAAGGGGAGAGGTAGAGACAGGGGGTCAGGTAGATGATGGATGGACAGACAGATGGAGGGATGGACAGACAGATGGAAAAGACAAAAAGATGGACCGACCAATAGACAGACAACGAGCCAGATGAATCAAAAGATAAACAGTTTATCAAAAGATAAACTGTTTATCAAAAGATAAACAGACGGACAGGGTTTGGACGGTAATACACCCACGCAGACGCACACACATACACACACACACACACACACACACACACATACGCACACACCCACACACACACATACGCACACACCCACACACACACAGATAAACACACAAGAGACATGAGGAACTGCCTATTATTTAGCATTCATGCTAAGTTGATGCAGAGACACTGCAGTAAATGGTAATCATTGTTTGAACATTATGCGGAGGATACAACATAAAGGTCAAACGGTTTATTCTGAAAATGCTTCAGTCTGACAGCCAAGGCGTTTGTATAGCAGTGCGTAGAGTGCAGTGAACAGTGATTTCGACAGGGCTCATTTGTGAAGAGCAAAATCAATTCTTCTGAGGAATATTTTTATACCTCAACGTATTGTAAAGACGTGTGATGTGTGGCCATGGCATAGCAGGCTTGTACGTGATGATATACCATGATAAAACTTCATAACGATTGTAAACACATTATGAATGAGAAGAGAAGAAAAGAGAGGAGAGAGGACAAGAGGTGAGAGGAGAGGAGAGAGAATAAGAGAGGAGAGGAGAGGAGAAACAGACAAGATGGATGGACAGAGAGGCAGAAACACCAAGACAGCCTGACATAGGCTGATAGAAACAGAGACAAAGGGATAACACACAGGCAGACAGATAGCATACAGATAACAGAAAGATAACAGGCAGATAGACAGACTGACAGACAGATAACAGATAAAAAGAGAAAGACAGGCGAAGGTCACCAGACACCAAGTACCTCCTGTTTATTGTCAACTGGTGAGGCAGCCTCATCCTTCCCAGCCAGCAGAACGGGAAGGGACAGAAATCATATCTTGTTAGCGTGTTAGTGAGCAGATACGATAGATTCAAGAGGGAAACAAAGATAGTTTTCCACATTTTCACAAGAAAATGGAAGGGGAGAGATAATATTAGGCTGTTAGTGTGAGTATTATTAATAATAATAATAATTAATTGGACTTGTACAGCGCTTTTCATTAAGTATCTCAAAGACGCTTTACATAGTGGAAAACTATGTGGCTTAAAATAAATACATAAGTGAAAAAGATCACAAGAACATAAAGCAGGAAAATAAAACAGGAGTGAAAGTGAGATAGTGGATGGTGGCTTGGCGCAAGGCACTGTGGGTCTCTTACAGGTGATGTCCTACCAGCGTTCAATGTTTATGCACTTTCCTGAACATCCCTGCAACCGCCTCAGCCTCTGAGGAAGAAGTTAGCAGTTGACTAAAGAGCTTTCATCAGTCTAGTTCTTAAAAAAAAAATGAGAGAGAGAGAGAGGAGAGAGAGAGATCAGAGAGAGAGAGAGAGAGAGAGAGAGAGAGAGAGAGAGAGAGAGAGAGAGGAGAGAGTGAGAGAGAGAGAGAGAGAGGGCCAGTCAACACTAGAGAGAGAGGGGGTCCCTCTCTTCGAGATGTCTACCTCTATCTCCTTCTTCCTGCGGGCTGTGGCGGTCGTGTGTCCAGGAGGAGCTGGTCCTCTCATTTCCTGCTCCTCCATCCACCCTCCAGAGACTGTGCTGGGCTGCCACGTTCGCCCCCGCTAGGAACAACACCTCAAAACTACAGGCGGGGAAGTTGAGGCAGTTGCCTGCTGTGAGTTCTCAAACATACAAAAAAAAGGAGAGCGCGGGTAAGAAGACAGGAAGGGGAGAGAGTAAGAGAGAAAAAAAAGCTGTAGAGAGGAGGGACCACCGTCAACACTACCACCACTACCTTGATCTCCCTCTTCCTGCTGGGCGTGTTCTCGACGTCCATATCGCGGTCGTGCTCCAAGGAGGCGGGCTCCTGGTCCTCCTCATCCTGGTCCAGACTGGGCTCCATCTCCGTCTCCTGCTCCTCCACCGAGGGGCTGTGGAGGCGCCGGTGCTCGCTGACGCTGCGGTGGGACAGGCCCTCGTGGTTCTCACACATGGACGACACCGGCCGGGAGAACTCTACAGGCGGGGTTAGAGGTCAAGCGTATTGAAATCAAATCAGTGCTGTGAGTTGTGACAAAAGAATGTCATCTGTACAAAAAAAAACATGCGTGGAAATGTTTTGATTTGCGGTGTCTCAGTAGTTCTCTGTTTGCAACGTCTCTTTAGATCCGACAGAGTATGCACACCTAGTTTACATAAGAGCAGAGTCGAATATCTTTTTTACCGCAAAGCATGGTGCACAAGGTAAAAGTAAATAACAAAACGTGTTTTTTGTTGTTGTTGATCTATTCTCTATAAAACAACACACATGAAGACGGCGATGGCGGCGGCGTTGCATACCTCCGTCCAGGCTCCGTGAGAGCAGGTACCGCTTGCTGGTGGAGCGGTCGAAGTGAGGGGCGGGCCGGTCTATGAGGGCGCTGGCCTGCCGGGTCTGTGCCTGGGTCCGCCCGCTGTAGCGGAACTTGGAGCCCATCACCAGGAAGCCCTTCGGAGGGGGCTCTGGAGACACCAGCCTGGAGGAAACCCCCCCCCCCCCGACGGAAGCGTCAGTCTTTGGGTCGCTTAGGGTTACATTCGTGCGTTCATAAGATGATCACGAGTAGGGCTTTGCGCATCGTGACGTCACATCGCAGTGACCGCCTCCATTTCGGAAGTATAGGACCATAGGAATGTTACTGGTAGCAAGGGTGTTTTGGTCATTGATAGTAATGAACCGTGAAATGAGTCATTATGGGCTGACATTTTTGTGTTTGAAACGGTCACAGCGTTTCTCATGCGAGACGTGGCGAAACAACGTTTTCATAAGCCTAGGTTACGGTATATTTACATGTTTTTAGGATTTTAAAATACTACAACTCACTCGAGTCACAAAATAGTATCGCCAACCAAAATCCCATCATGCATTCTGATGTACATGCCCTATAGCGAGTTTGCAAGTCATAGGGCAGTGAAATCCTGTAGCAGGGGTACACTGCACAGTATACCACATACAGCAATGCATGCAAACAAAGTATACCTTAGTAAGAGTGTGATGGTGGGGACGTTTACCTGAAGAAGGTGTGGTGCTCAATGCAGACCTTCCACAGCTTCTTTGCAGCTCGGTGGTTTGGGAGCTTAAAACCAATGGTGCTTTCAAACTGTTCGTACTGGACGAGAGACACAGAGAAAGGGTAAAGAGGGAGAGAGAGAGAGAGAGAGAGAGAGAGAGAGAGAGAGAGAGAGAGAGAGAGAGAGAGAAATATACATGTAATTTGCCTGCATAGAAGAGCGAGCGTTCCATTGCAGTATGTGTTTGTCCTGTCGTGTCTTCTACTGAGGCGTTAGTTCTCAGAACATGACAGAAGGCAGAACAACAGCAATGAACAAGGTAGAACGCCACGCTAGAGAGATCACCACTGGCTTTCTGCTGTTCCACAGCAGGTATCTGCTGTGTATTCTGAGAAGCGGTCGTCAGGTTGGCGCCTCGAGAACGACTTCTCAGTGGGCATTAAACCTGTGCTGTTGAAGTTAACCCCCTCATCCCCAGTCGTCACTTTAAACCCGTGGCGGTCTGTTCTACAAGTCAAATGTATTTTTGTCATTACAACTCCGATTTTTCCATCTCTTCCCTGGGAGCTTGATCGATTTGGCCAAACCAAACAACGTGTAGCAGACTGGGATGGGCCGAAGGATGATGTCTCAGACAAACAGAGCAATTCACCGTTTTCCATTTGCTATTCACTGTTTGCTATTCATTGATTTAGCAATACCCGAGCAATTCACGATGTAATTCAGGAGCCGGTAGGGGTTAGGGCCTCTTGCTCACGGACGCCTAAAACCCAAATGGATAGTCGCCGTGCATGAACAGCTACATGAACAGCCTACGCAAACCAGAAATGAGGTCATCACAGCCCTCGCAACGCGGTTCATTCTGCGACTTGTCTCGTGCCCGGCGCGCCTCCAAACCTTGTCCACGCGCTTCACGAATGGCGCATCAAGGCTACGCTGTAAGGCTCGCTTTACAGCTAGCTACACTGTGGCCGCCGCCGTTTGAATCCAGAACCTTTGGGCCTGCGAGTCCAACACCTTAGGCGTAAGACGAGCCTGCGCCCCCCCCCCCCCCCCCCTAACCGGCTACCCATCCCCTCTTCATACGGAGCATCTCATATGGCTCTGCATTTATTATATTTAGTATTTCTACTCTTTGTCCTCCTCGCCCCTCCGTTCTGCGTTTAGCTGCAGCTGCACTAGCGCCATTAAAAGGGGCTCTTTATTTGGCGTGGGGGCATCGCAGGCACACTGTGTAGGGTCTCTGTCATCAGCCCGGGCCCGGTCCAGACTGCCCTCTGTCACCCTGAGCCCCGCCGTGGAGGATACGCTGCTGCAGCACAACACATGGGGGGGGGGGGGGCACGGTTCAACAGGCTAGTGGTTCCAATTGGTTGTCGGCAGCATGTGCTAGAATTAGCACATGAGCATCTATGGTCTGGTCATTTAGGGGTCACGAAGACATATGACCGAATGCTGAAACATTTCTTTTGGCCAGGAATGAAAGCTGATGTTAAGCGTTTTTGTAAGACCTGCCGCACCTGCCAGATAGTGAGCTATGGGGGAGCTAAAGAGCTGATGCCCTGCGAAATAAATTATGAGAGAGGAATGGAGAATGATGACGTCGGTCTGATGGTTTTGCAAGCTCTTGGTGACACTTTATAACTGTTGGTATTTATTTGCTACTAATATTACTATTTATAATTTAGTCATTTAACAGACTTGCAGTGAATCTTTTTTTTTAAATACATGTCATACAAGAAGCAAATACTGGTATGGTATCTTGCTCAATGATCTTGCTCAAGGATGCCTACAGGTAGACTGCGGACATTCAAAGGTGATACTAGCACTTGACCTTTAGGGAGGCTTAGCCCAAATTCGATTTACATTCAAAAATCTAAATCTGCAATAGTTTATCATGTATGCTACTCGCTAGGGGAAAGGGGGGCCATCCAGGACGTTGATGACTTGTAGGGTTATATCCTGTACATACATGGGCTATATATGTTATAGGAAGATTTGCAGATATGTCCTTTGACAATTTCCATACAGATTTCAATAAAACGATCCCTTAGAGGTTGAATGAAGCCTTAATAAAAGTGGTTATCTTAATTTTAGAAAAAGAATATTACTGGACAATTTTAGGGGGGCTGAAATCGTCCCTTGTTTGAACCATCTGGGATGCAAACACCATAACCTCCTTCGCCTTTGAATCACAACAATGTCGTTACAGTGTATCTACAACAAAGTAGCTACAGAGATGCTACCCAACAGATATGGAATGTAAGTTCAAACAGTCTTCACGATTTGGGGTAATTACCGTAATTACCAGAAGGATGTATAGTTTACCTCTCCCGGCCTGATCTTGATGTAGAAGTTGCTCCTCTTGTAGGAGATTTTGAGGATCTTGGGCCAGGCGAAGCGGTTGATCCTCAGCCTATCGCGGTAAATCAGCAGCCCGTTGGCACAGACACCAAGCATGATGTCAATCCCTTCTGAATCCTGCAGCAGCCAATCAAACAGTGAGCATTCGTAAACAAGAACGGTACATACATGTAAACATGTATGTACCGTGACTATCTGTTAACAAGAGGAGTGACCTACGTCAATAGGAATGATAATCGTGTGTGTTGTGTAGACAAGGATGGCGAGCATTTGTAAACAAGAAGGGTGAGCAGAATGTTCACCTTGTGTAGTTTCAGAAGGGGAGCTTTTGTAAACATTAACAGTGAACATTTGTAAACCGAGAATGGTGAACATTTGTAAACAACAAAGGTCAGCATTTGTGAACACAGAAGATGAGCATTTGTAAACAAAGAAGGTGAGCATATGTAAACAAGGAAGGTGAGCATTTGCAAACAAGAGCAGTGCACTTTAGTGAACAAGTTGGGTGAACATTTGTAAACAAGAGCCATGTTTGAAAGGAAAAATAAGGACAATATCCTCACCTTTGCGTGGTGGAGATCCACCCCGTACATGGACAGCTTCTTAGCATTCTCCAGGAAGTTAATTTCAGCCTCTGCTGGAGTCATGCCCCTGTGGAACACCAGAGGTAATGTTGTTACAGGATAAATGAAAACCTTTATGATTTCTCTCCCCAAATCACACATTATGCAGCCAGGATCAGATCCCCAGCAGGGGG
>JACYXH010000639.1:1479086-1519086 GCA_026745465.1 Lota lota | reverse complement strand
TTTGTTTTTGATGTTTTCAACTAAGAAGACTTTGACTGTAAGCGTCAAACGTTCAATGGTATCCTATGCTAATTCTGTGTTGATTTGTGGGCTTGTGTGTCTGTGAATAACAAAACCTGTGATTTATCCTTTTTTAAATGCTATATGATTTTAAATACGTTTTTTATAATATAATTGTAGTATAGGCTATGGGATACTCTTCATTATCAAATGTCAAGTATCAAGATGTGTTGCTTTTCCAAAGAACTGCAATCACTTTTTAAACAAATATGAACATAACACTTCTGAAATCTCTGTGGTTAATTTTTCTTCTTCTGTACCTTTTGTTATACAGACAATTAAAGAGCCAATTGTGACAGTGTGATTATAGACTGAGCACATCATTCATCAGCCTTGCATGTGTGTCTATGTGTGTGTGTGTGTGTGTGGGTGTGTGTGTGTGTGTGTGTGTGTGTGTGTGTGTGTGTGTAAGTGCGTATGTGTTGGTGTGTGTGTGTGCATGTGTGTGTGTGTGTGTGTGTGCGTCTGTGAGTGTCTGTGTACGTGTGTGTGTGTGTGTGTGTGTGTAAGTGTGTTGGTGTGTGCACATGACTGTGAGTGTGTGTGAGGGTTTTCCAGGGTAGTAGGGCTGACTCACCTTCTGTGTGTCCACGTCTAAATAGCTGAGGCCAAAGTAGTCTTTCTCCAGCAGGTTCAGGTGTCCACACACCATGTCCATCAGGCCCTGTGCTCTGGAGTGTTTCTGTCACACACACACACACACACACACACACACACACACACAAAATAAGATGATATAAGTTTATTTGAATAGAAACGTTCACAAAAAGCAAATAAATAAATAAACATTTGCTGTGCACATTCAAATCACATGTCCTTGTATAGGCACAAATGGTCCCCAACACATTTGGGTCCATTCTGTCATTTCAAGCGTGCTCATTACAAACGAATTGAGCTCGTTGTACTCATTAGATGTGACCAATACAGTGCTAGTGTACAAGAGAGGGGAAGGCATCGCCACAAAGTGCTAAGCGTCCAAACATAAAATAATAATTTGCGTTAATTAGACATTTTAAGAGAGCCACTGAATTTATGATACACTATATATTGGGGCCAGAAGTAGTGGCTACGGTGTTCTGTCCGCCAGCTGAAAGGTCTTCTGGAAAGCATCTTCTAAATCATATTCCAAATCATATCCAAGGGCTATGTATTGATCAACGGTGGTCGGCCACCGCTAAAGCCCGAGGGTAGAGGGTGATTGTCCATGGCGGGTGGTGAGGGCTGGTGGGTGACACCACCCTGGAGACACCCGTCATGACTGCTTACCCTTCCTCATGATGCTCAACGCATCCAAGCAGCTCTGCCCTAGAGAGCGCTATAACAGTCAGAGGGCATCACATATTTTGACAGAGAAAATGGACTCTGAAATGAAGTGTGCTGATGGGGGCGGGGTGGGGGTGGGGGGGCGGTGATACAATATGCAGACATCTCTCTTTTCTGACATGCTGGGGGCGGGGGGGGGGGGGGGCAAGCAATGTTCAGGGCTATACAATTGAGACACTCTTAAGATAAATTAAGCCACTGAATAAATATAGCCCCGTGAGCCCAACCGGCTATTCAAGTTTGCGTTTCGCAATGAATATCGGTCCGGCCGTGGATGGGCAGCAGTTGATTTTCTTGGCCCTATCATTTTGACGTATTTGGGAGAGGCTTTCAATGGGGCTTGAGGCCTGACGGATCTGCAGAGAGAAAGAGAATTGGGAACTTGCGAGATCAGGGTGGCCTCACAAGGCTTATACATATATACATACATATATACATACATACATACCTACATACATACATATACATACAATACATATTTTATATTGCTCATATTCTAGGCATTAACGTCAGACTACATTTGCTTGCTTGTTGAACATATTTCTATACTACACAAAATCCTCCGCAATGGATTCACAATAAAGGACTTAATGCTATTGTTATACCATCCGCTTTCATCCAAAGCGACTGACATGTAATTATGTACATGTAGTCTTACGTTCATGTCATGAAGAAGCAGGTATGGATTAGACTGATCTGACTTAAGGATGCTTGCAGTAGGCTGGGACCATAAGGGTTCCAAAACCAAAATATTTTGTTTGGGAGCTGACCACCATATATTCTGGGACCATCCTGCAAAACGAATTGAGTCTTTTGGATCAATTCCTCTAAAAGGCTGATGTTTCTATGACAGCTGGCCGATATTATCGCTGTAATATGAGATTAGATGATATACTGCGTGGCAGCTAGCACCTGCTCGTAGCTTAAATATTGTTTTATTGTGGTCTTAAACGCTTCATTTCAGGTCAGTGATCCAATTTGAAGTTATTGGTGTGTTCTAGCTGACTGAAATCAACGATGCACTTATCAAACTGCTCGGCCAGCATATCCATATCACCCATGAGCGGTTCGCCAATTGCCTGCCTGCAGTGACGTATTAATCAGCTACGATCAATGTCCCATAATCCATGGGTGCATTTCCCACTCCCTTATAGCTCCCATCCCCTAAATAGTCAGACAGAAATGTGCCTAAAGTGAACCAAAATAGGATCCCAAAACCAAACACACTCCAAGAATTAACTGAATTGGACTGTCAGCAAACACAGCAGTTGAGACAGTTACGCTGGATGATTTGTTTGTTTGTAACAGAGGCAGTAACGGTAATTGTGACAGTAATTGTTGCATAAGTAATACCAAGCAATAAATAACCAAATAATGCTATGTAAGAATGAATATTACATCTCACACACACACACACCAACACACACATGTGCGCACACACATTTCCCAAGCTGCCTTAAAAAACAATCTTGATGCTTCAATTTGGAAACACAGCTTCCTCTACCCTGGAGCCCAGTTTCCGCGGTGACAGGAAGATGGAGCAAATGGTTGCCAAGGAAACAGATAATGTTTTATCCCTCTTGTTCCTTCCAAATCACTTTGCTATTGGGTAAATGTTGTAAGAAGCCTAGGTAAATACACACGCCAAAACCCTGAGTTCATGTCCTCTGCGAAGAGACACAGAGAATGGGTTTATGGGTAATCCTAACTCACAGGTGGCCAGGAAGTAGATTGAACCTTCTTTGCCTCTAAACACATTAAAAGCTTACTACTTGTCACACACATATCATCCTGTGCATTATTGTTTAAGCAGAAAAGCAAACACATGGAAAATGTAGCAGTTTAAAGAGCAAGAAAAGGACTAGGATCCTAGGTCTGATCATCATTAGCATGACTCCTCTGGAAAACACGACAACAAAAGCAACGGCACTATCTATTTAGTGAGTCACTGCGATCGCCGCCCATGTTAACGTTAGCAACAAGTATGTTGTCAAACGCAAACATGTTGGCCAACGTTCACGCCCACACACCTTCACGGACACCCACACACTCCGTGAGGTCGTTACAGCCATTGGTGCCGGACGGCGAAATTACACACAAACAAATCGCCTGACGAGGCAAGACCAGGGAGCTATTTCTCAGATACTCGCGCCCATAACCTCCCCGTGCCGTCGTCCCTGGGGACGAACCCACAGGCCAGGGGGATGTCAGCTAGAATCTTAGCAAAACATTTCAATGGACAAATGACGAGGGAGAAGATTTGGAAGCTGGGAATTAATCACCCTGTTCTTGCCTATCTGGCGGCCTTGTGAGAAGAGCCACTTACCTTAACACATCCCCACAGGCACACGCGCACACACACACACACACACACACACACACTCACACACACATGCACAGGCTGACACACCACATCTAACAGCAGCACCTCCTACACCTATGAATCCTAACTTAATGAGCCCATGGATAGGTTGGTTCTGCCGGTGTGAGTGTCTCTTCTTCCCCAGGGAAGAGGAGGGGGTGGGGGGAGCTCTGCCATCCACACTCCACCCTTCAGCTGCGAAGGCCGAAGCTTTGTGGAGTGGGGTCATGACATGGCATGATTTAACATCCCACCCCTGCAATTAAAGAAAGAAAGAAAAAAGAAAAAGCCAGTGTGTGTGAGTATGTGTGCGTGCGGCGAATGTGTGTGTGTGTGTGTGTGTGTGTGTATGTGTTAGTGTGTCTGTGTGTGTGTGTGTGTGCACAGAAATATGTGTGTGTGTGTGTGTGTGTGTGCGAGCATGGAGTGTGCTTGTTTGTGTGTATGTGTGTGTCATGTATGCATGCACGTGTGTGTGTGTGTGTGCGTGTGCGTGTGTGGAGGCAGACAGAACTCGAACGCGTGTGTCACTGCACTGAGGGAAGTTAGTTCCTGCAGACGCAGAGTAAAAGAGGCAGGGCGGGCGGGCTCATTTGTCAACTGATTGTGGTGCGGCCAACAAGAGCCAACGACCGTAAGGACAGGAGATGGCCCGAGAGGAAATGAACTGGCAGGGCACGGTGTCTTTTGTCAAGGCGTAATCTCTTAGCTATAGAGGCAGCGCTGTGGCGACCAGAGAAGGTCCTACATTGTTCCTGCGGTGGGGCTGTGGTTGTGCAAGTGTAGCATTCTTGCTATTTTTCCCTTTCACACCCTCAAGTACAAACACTCACGCACACTCTCATGTACGCACGCACACACACACACACACACACACACACACACACACCCACCCATGTACAGACATTTAAGTACATAAACAATCACGTACACACACACAACCCACACAAACACATAGACACTCATGTGCGCACACAGTCTGTCACGTACACTGGCTCACCGTAACAAAGAACAAACACACACACACAAGGTTATGTGGACTTGTGGGGACATATCCTAAGGACAGCACGTAATCCTCAAGATATTCAATTTTCTCCTCGACTGCATCTGGCTTTTAACATATCCCTCGTTAGATTTCAAAAACAATTTGTCAGTAACCTTCGATGGAAGGCGATTTAGACCGGAAAACATCCAAGCGGATGAGGGCGTGGGGGGGGGGGGGGGGGGGGGGCATCATCTAACTTAAAAACATGTACCTGTGTGGATCCCCTGTCTAAAGAAACACAAACGCAGTGTCTGATTATAGGGGGGTCAACAGGAAACCTGATGGACCATGGCACAGGATGGCTCGCTGGCCGTCTGGGTGGCTGGCTAGTGATGAGCCAAAGAGAGGCAAGGTCTCTGCCATTTTGGCCTCAGAGGAAGTGGAGGCTGACAGGAGCGCCGTGCTCTGATTGGTGTGTCTGGACAGCTCCTCAGAGGAGAGGGCGATCTGTCATGTGACACCTTCCACTAAGAAGACCTCGTTTCAGACACGACAATATGGTCAACGAAGCCCCTAACTTCTCTCAGAACAAATGAAAAAGGCGTGTTTTTTTTATGGGAGCCATTGGTTCTCTAGTCCAAAAATCTATATTTTCTTGACCTTTAACATGAGATTAGATACGATTTCAATCCTATAACTTTTACATTGTTCTTCAAATAAGAGACCTGTATGGCATATGTTTTGTCTCATGGTGTGCCCTGTATAGCATCGATGTTCTGTTCCCATCTCCTCCATCTCATTTCATTTCTCTGGCTGATCTGCTCTTAAGGTTGCGCATGAGTGAGAATTGTTCTGTGCTGAGTCCGTCAAAGAACCAATGAACTGAGCCCCACTCCACCACGTGTAGCGGTCGGAGCCTTGGGTTGGGATCACTTGGGCGTAGATGGACATGGGGGGAGTGCTTTCACAGAACCCGTTATCTTTCCACATTGTTGTCATTGTGGGATTTCTGTCCACTCAACCTATGAAATCCAATCACAACGCCACAAGCCCCAGCCCGCGTCACGGATGTGGTTCCAGCTCATCGGATCACAATGTCAAAGCAAAATCCGATTAGCCGACTGTCCCGGACCCTGACATTTAATCACGTCTCCTTTGATGGCTGGGATAAATACGCAACGGAGGTGATAGGTTAATACACAAATTGCCAACACACATAGGTTAAGACACTCAGAGGTTAATTCCATCATAAGAACCAGACTGCTTCTTTTATCATACGTTTTCATCAGCTTGCTCACCTCGATCTCCCCTTCGTACACCGAGGAGTCCAGCAGGGTCACTTTGAAGGGCGACGTCTTGTGGCGCTTGGAGCCCTTTGTTGGAGATTTGGGGTTCCGGCTTGGCGAGGTGAGGTCCGACATGTCGTCTGTTTCTCTGTGGTTGTCCACATGCTTGGAGTTCTGGTCCTTTGGAAAAGAAGAGAAGAATCACAAACTACAAATGGGCCACAGAATGGAAGGGATGTTTTGTTACAGCATCTCTCTTGTGTTCTTTTGAGTCATGGGGTTATGCTCTCTCTCTCTCTCTCTCTCTCTCTCTCTCTCTCTCTCTCTCTCTCTCTCTCTCTCTCTCTCTCTCTCTCTCTCTCTCTCTCTCTCTCAATTGAAAACGACCTCTAAGCAAAGGTTTTCTGATGGTTTATTTGAAGAGAGATTTAGGTGGTCAACAAGACTTGGATAGTCATTTTAATTATAGTCCTTTTCTGGTTTAAATTGCGGGTCAAATTGAACTGCAAGGATAAAAGATATTAGTATGTTTGAAGATAAAAGGAGGAATGAAAAGGTTTGCATTCATGTTAATAGTGACTTGTTGTGGATCAATCCATTATTATTCCAAGAACATTCCAATTGTAGGGCATACATCCATTCATTTACTGCATATTTACATCTGCATATACCCATTAGAAGTAGATTTTTGTATTACAAAACACAGGTTGATTAACCACTGGATTACGCCTAACCTGATTGGCCATCTTGCTGTTGGAGGCAGAGTCCTGCATGTTCTCCGCTGTTCTTATTGGTCACTCTCCCCGCCTGTCGATCCAATCCAGGGCCTGGTGCTGTTGCCGTAGCAAAGTACCACCAACCTAAAGGAAATGAAAGACTGTGTATTAGCACTCGACTCGGTGCACTAACAACTGTGACTGCACTTTGACGCTGTACGTTCTGCATTGTGTGTGTGCCTTTTTGCTCAATGAAAACAATAGTAGGAGAATGCAAATAATCTCAAGCCACAGGTGCGAGTTGGAGGAAATCAGTGAAATGCTACAGAAAACAGCCACACCTACAGAACACACAGAGAACACAAACAGTGACTTGAGAACCCAGCTTCAAGTGCAGAACTACAGAACAAGATAGTCTGGTGGTGGGTAGGGTGTTTGGGTGTTTAACTCCCAGCTCAAAGGTTCTGGGTTCAAACCCCAATGTCTGCAGTCTACCTATGGGCAGAGTAAGATTCCTTTGTGTTACCTGCTCCTTAATGACATGTATCTAAAAATATTTACTGTATGCGGTGTTGGATAAAAGTGTCTGCTACATGACGTAATAGTAAACACACTACTGTACACCAGCAACCTTCAACATGGAAATTTAAAAGTTCTTTTTTAAACCCCCCCCCCCCCCCCCCCCCCCCCCCCCCCCGACCAAAGGCAATGTTTACAAGAGGTAATTTGTACCAAATGTGATTGCTCTATTAAATTAGCCCGGAGGAACTCCTGCTCAAACAAAAAACACATGTAAGTATTTTGTTTATGTGATATGCGTCTGTATGTAATGTACTGTTTTTGTGTCTCTGAGGTGAGGCCAAAAGTACATTTCTGGCCCAGGCTGGAAAATAAAGTTGTATTCTATTCTCTTCTAAACCCTACAACTACCAAATTCCCAAACCTAGCTATATTGCTGCAAAACACAGGTAGGTCCATGAACACTGTCACTATCACATGAAAACAGCCACACCTACAATCCAAGAGAATAGCGTCATACGCTTCAGCCAAGAGAAAACAACACCAACTACCGCCAAATTCAGTCACAACTACAAACACAGAAACACCCACAGCCGCACCCAATAACTAAGCACAGAGTCAAACACACTTATCGCTGGGCTACACCTTTAACAGAAAAGAAGTCTCCTGTTTTTCCATTCCCCATAATTCAGCTTGTGAAAGCCACGGCATTTGTTTTAATTATAAAACACCACTCAGAGCTAAGGATAATGATCTACCGTGCTAATTAAAATGTCTGTCGGAAACACACGGTCTACGAATTACAGATGAACCAAACGAAAGGGATTGAGTTATTGGTTTGCCCCAGGCTTCAGCAACCAAAGTCTCTCTAGAGATGACTAAGGTACCAAACCTTCAATAAACCCCACCTTACATATGGTCTATCCAATGTTTGGTATGTTAAAGGGAAATTACATTTAAAAGAGGAAACAAAGGCAATCAGTCGCGCGTTCAATCCCACTCATGGCAGAGAAAGAAGGGCCGCAGATGGTATTTACAGTGTAGGCAGACGTGACAGGAACTCAGAACCCTCCAGCCTGTCCACCCCAGAGTATAATTGGATCTCCATTTGACCCCTGTAGGCTGCAGGTCCAGCCGTCCCCCAGACCGTCAAATCACATCAGAGTAATGCACTGAGAGGAGAGGAGAGGAGGCTGGGTGGTGGGCAGTGTTGGAGGAGGAGGAGGAGGAGGAGGGGGAGGAGGGAGGAGGTCGAGGAACTGGCTGAGGCAGCATCGCAACCAGTTTGCGGAGGATCGCGAAAACGTCACTGATAAAAGGGGACCAGCGACTGGAGGGCTCACTAGCGCTCATGATGGCAAAGAAGTGAGCCTTCTCCACCACAGGGTTGACAGAGTTAGCTTCATGTCGCTGCTGTCCTACCCCCCACCATCGCCCCATCTGTTCCCCCCCCCCCCCCAACCCCCACACATCCCTGTACCATCCCTGTACCATCCCTGATGAGGACAGATGCCATTCTCCATCCTTCTCCGTTGATCCTAAACGGCATCCGAAAGATATAACAGCAGCAGCTCGTCCTGGGAGGTAAACATCCATCTGGGCCATGACACACAGGGTTGGTCTGCAGATGTCCATGTGATTCAACGTGATTCAGGCGTTTGGGCTTCTGTTCGCAGGCGCAAATAAACTCAACAGACCCTCGCCTACAAAACACACTACAAACCTCACACAGTCTTGGTTCTTCGTTCTCTTTTACTTCGTTCTGAATGCGACGACGCTGGGAGGGGAGCAGTGTTTCCTCAACGACATCGCTTTGCCTCATCCCCTGCATTACAATGACGTTGAATTTAACTGCGGGCCGACCCGCACCGCGTTTGACTTGATTGAGTTTCAATAGAGGACGGCGAGGTGTTCCGCTCATTTGCACGCCTCGTCGTTTGGCGTCAGCTGACTTGACAGGGATTTGTTATCGTAGTAAGTCACTGGGAATAAACAAGAATACGAAGAAAAAGAAGAAGAAAAAAAAGGAAATGGCTTTTTGATGTGTTGGGACACTTTCAGGCGTCTGCAGTGTTGTGCGCGGCGATGAGTGTGCCGATGGTTTGCTTTAAATTATAAAATGCAAATCAATGATTATGTCCCCGCTCGTACTGTCGCAACGAGCACGATGCATTAGCGAGCACTGAAGTACCTCAGCATGTGCGGAGGTATTATGATCATAAACCAACCGATTGTCACGCACGTTGGTGGATGGGGCAGGAAATAAATTGAACAACAATGTTTTTTTTTAACCAATATTGCACACACATTGAGGATAAGATAAGATAAGACGGAGGGCTGTCTGTAGCTCAGCTGGCACAGCCCGGAATTAACACTGACATGGTTAAAAGGTTTGATTCCCTATGGGGGACATGCTGTTTCACATGCTGATGAAACGAATGCCCTCACAGTATTAAGCTTCCACCAAATGGGATTATATGATTCTCAATTACGGAAAGTGGAATATTCCTGTTTTTGGAGTATTCCACTAGCAGACATAGTGCATGACATCATCGCCCGAGGCAGTGCAGATTGAAGCCCATGCAGCCTCCCATGGATTCATACATGCCAAATTAACCTGGATTGGATCTCACATGGTGTGTGTGTTTGTGTGTGTGTGTGTGTGCGTGTGTGTGTACACAGAGCCCTGGGAATGTATTTGCCTCCCATTTTATACACCACATCACCCAAAACAGTCCCTGACAGGAGTCCCAACACCGAGCGCTGAGGAGGGGAAGAAGAAAGAAAGATGGAAAGAAAGAACGAAAGAAAGAAAGAAAGAAAGAGAAAGGATAAAATAATGAAAGACCTTGGAGGTGCCTGCAGACAGTGTGAGGAAGGCCTTGAGCACCCAGCTATGCTGCTATGACTCCTGCAGGGGAGGACAAAGACAGTGTGAGGAGGGAGGGAGGGAGGGAGGGAGGAAGGAGAGGAGGTGAAGGAGGTGTCTTTTTACTGTTCCTCCTCCAGTGTTGTGTACGGTTCCCAAACACTATCCCCTTTGATATCTGCGAGAGACAGTCGTCGTAATTCATCTACTACAGAGCTCGCTGCACCCCTTTGAGGCTTATAAAGCACCACTCTCTCTCTCTCTCTCTTCACTAGTCTCCTCTCTGCTGCATCTCTGCCTCGATCGCTCATCTTCCCTGCCTCTCCTCCCCATCCCCTTTCCCCAACAATGCTCCTTCTGACACCTCCTTCGTTCTCATCAGAGAAGGTGAACGTTAATCTGAACGAGAGCGAGAGAGAGAAGGAGAGAGAGAGAGAGAGAGAGAGAGAGAGAGAGAGAGAGAGAGAGAGAGAGAGAGAGAGGGGGAGAAGAATATAGGGATAAAGGGAGGGGAAAAGGCAGCTAGAGCAAAAGAGGGGGGATGGAGGGAGAGAAATAGACGTGCAGAGTGAGATTGTGATTGAAAGACGAAACAAGGTAAAAGGAGGGAGACTGCAAGGGTGAGGGGAAAAAAGAGGCAGAGGGACAGAGACAGAGACAGATAGAGAGAGAGTGAGAGCTGAGAGAGAGAGAGCGCGCTCATGCGAGTGAAGAGAACTACCGGCTCAGCTCCAAGAGGCAGTTGCCATGGTAACAGCGTAGAGTGTGTTCCTTTTTTTTTTTTTTGCCTCCACGAGCCATCGTCTCTCAGAGCTGCCGGTATGTGACAGAGACGCAAAGGAAGGGATCGAGCAAACAGATGATACAAACACACGCGGCGAGATGAGCAGGAGCGAGCGGTGGCCAGGGTTGAAGACATGGCTACAGAGGAGCGATAAGCCGGGGTTGGGAACTGGGCATCGAAGCTACAGCTTGCCCTGCCACCACCGCTTGGCAGTAGCAGAGAGGGCCACACACACACACAGCCGGGCCTCTCTAGAACACAAAGTGCAGGCTCCGCGGTGTCCTCCAGTGAAGGAGATTATTTCCATGTTTGGTGCTCATTCATACTTTGAAGGCTGGGGATCTTTTGAATGATTACAGCTTTAATAACCACTCAAAGTTTAGGCCCTGATTGATGCCCCTCCAGGAATAACTCATTATAAATCAGGGGATTGAGACTGGGCGTTTGTTGTCAGCAGGCCACATGCAAGAATAATGATGCAAGAATAATGATAATTCTTCATAATATCGATACAAACATGAAATGTTAGACAATAATATCATATAAGTTTGGTCCAGCCTTGTCCACATCTATCACAAAACACAGCGTCTACTTACTTTGTAGGGTTAACCCTAACCCTAACCCTTACAGAGAGTTTTGGACAGAGACACATATAATGCATATTCCCATATTAAAATCTTAACCCTTCCCAGTTGCCAACTTTGGGGGGCTAAGGAGAGATGGAGAGGGGGAGAGAGAGAGACAGAGAGAAAGAGAGAGGAAGATTGAGAGAAGAGAGAGGGGGAGAGGGAGACAGCAAGAGAGACAGAGAGGGAGAGAGAGAGTAAGAAAGAGTGTAAAATCTCAGCGAGGCCTCAAGGACACCACTGTCATTCATAAAAACAGGAGCATATAACACGGTCAGTGTACCAGACGTATACCACCCATAGATGACATACAAAGGTCGCCTTGAACACATCACTCCATTACCCCCAGCACCACATCCCAACGCAACACAAGACCACAAAGAAGGAGCGCTACGGGGCGCCTGCTGGGCTGATGTTGTGGTTGTTGTTATTGTGTGTGTGTGTGTGTGTGTGTGTGTGTGTGTGTGTGTTTTCTGTGCTGCTGCTCACACAGTGCAAGGCTATGGGTGGGCATCACCTTCGCCTTGGTGGGCAGGTGAGGGATGATGATGAGGAAGAAAGAGGGGCATCTCGGGGGGGGGGGGGGGGGGGGGGGGGCAACCCCTTCATGTTGAAAGACCTGACAGGGTGCCTTAGTACCCGGTGAGCCGCTAGATGAGTCAGATATCATATTACTGCCATGAACACCTAGCCCACCCCAGGAGGGAATAAAGCGAGAGAGAAGCCTGTGCTCGCAGACAGGCGGGCCTCCATGCAGCATATTGCACCACCGCACTTACTGTAACACACTTGAACTGAAACGGTGGCAACAAACAGCGCGGCGCCCAGCTGTTTCCCGAAGGTGTCGCAGGGGGGCCGGGAAGCTGCCGGGACCGAAAAGGGGTTACAGAGCGGAGGACGGGAATGGACGGGCGGCGCCGCGCCCACAGAGGGCAGCTGTTCAGCTCCATGCCGAGACGAGGAGCCGTCCACGCCGCGGATCTGCGGGGGTCTGACCTTTCATCGCGCTGCGGGGAGGGATTCTAGGGGGACGGACGCCCACGGTAAACACCGAGGGGGGGGGGGGGGGGGGGGGGGGGGGGGGGGGGGGGGGGGGCCCGTGAGGGGATAGTGTGTCAAATGGGACGCGCAGAACCGACACAACACAGAAAAGCAACAACGGTTGCTTTACAAACACAACATGGGTAGCATCTGAACGCAGCTCTGTCCAGCTCAAGACAGGCTGAGGGGGTGAGGGAGGGGGTGGGTGAGGGAGGGGGTGGGTGAGGGAGTGACAGACAGACAGAACGACAGGCAGGCAGGCAGGCAGACAGATAGATAGATAGATAGTTTGATTGATTGATGATTGATAGCTAGATAGATAGATAGATAGATAGATAGATAGATAGATAGATAGATAGATAGATAGACAGACAGACAGACAGACAGACAGACAGACAGACAGACAGACAGACAGACAGACAGACAGACAGACAGACAGACAGAAAGACAGACAGACAGACAGACAGACAGACAGACAGATAGATAGATAGATAGATAGATAGATAGATAGATAGATAGATAGATAGATAGATAGATAGATAGATAGATAGACAGATAGACAGATAGACAGATAGACAGATAGACAGATAGACAGGTAGATAGATAGATAGATAGATAGATAGATAGATAGATAGATAGACAGATAGACAGATAGACAGATAGATAGATAGATAGATAGATAGATAGATAGATAGATAGATAGATAGATAGATAGATAGATAGATAGATAGATATACAGATGAGCCAGGGTTTGTTGCTAGGTGTTGCTCCTCAAAACGGTCAAACAGTCATTTGTGTCTCAGCTCATTAGACACACATGCTTGTTTTACCACGTCGCTCCAATTAAATGCATTCCATGGGAGCTCATCTTGAGAATAGAAATACTTTCTGATACAAATAACACAGGGTGTGCTTGGTGCACAGTTTTTGAGTCCAACAAAAAAGCCCAATTGCCATATACAGCTGCAGGGGGGGGATTGATGTAATCGTCTCTCCGGGAAACTTCTGTAGCGCTCCTCTTAATGAGAGAGTCACAGTGGCAGTACTTCCAGAACCACGCTCTCCACCACTATAATCTACGGCTGTTTGCATTTCCTCCCGCAGTTTAAACCGTTTTACATGCCAAATTGACAATCGCCGACAGAAACCGGCAAGTAACGATAGGTTTGCTGTAACATGTCTTTGTGTGTGTGTGTGTTTGTGTGTGTGTGTGTGTGCACAATACAAAACGTAATATAAGGCAGTATTTCTGATAAATATAAATGAGTGTGAATATCAATATTTAACATCAATTCTGAATATAACTAAAGCAATGTTTATGAATAATTGTACATAATTGCACATCCATGATGCAAATATGTACATGGTTAATGTACACCAATACAGCCAGGCTCTCCATTTTTATACTGTTTATACTGAAGATATTATTTATCCTAATTTCCAGAAGTCAAGCTTAACATTCCTGTTGTTCTTGTGTATTGACTTGTACATAACGCAAGACACTTCATAAATTCAAGCACATACTATTGAATCAGTTTTCGGCTATATTGACCACATTCGATGGACAGTTTGCATTGATCCATGAGAATCTTAATTTGGTTCCATGGAGAGCGAATCCCTGCAGTGAAAGTTTTTTAAATCAACCTTGTTGATCTATTTGGCTATTTGGCTCCTTTAGCCTCTTATCTTGCTTTTAAACACACACACACACACACACACACACACACACTCTCTCTCTTCCACTCACATTTGCACTCCAAATCCATTACCAATGGATTTTATTTCCGTCTACAATTAATCGTGTTTGTATGTTTTTTGTATTTGCCACTCATTTATTTTTTCTCCTGTAATGGCTCTAATGTAATAGTTGAAGGCCTACTTCACAATAAAAACTCCCTCCTAATTCCCAAACCAACTTATTTAATACGTTTTATGAGAGCTAATAACAAACTAAAGAAACTATGAACTGTGCAATTCATGATTTCTCTAGTTTGTTCAAGTATGCAGCAAACAGTAACTTGACAAATGCATTTCTTTGCATGTCACTGAAATATTCTTTGGTAGTATTTCCACTGGGTGAATGTTTACAAGACATGACACCGTGAATGTCTTGTGAGACAAAATGACAGCGAGACTGTGTAGCTCCCCCCCCCCCCCCCCCCCCCCCCCCCCCCCCCCCGTTGAAAGGAATGAGGCCCCTGTTCTGTGGTGAAATCCACTCTAATTCCAAAGGGAAAGTTGCAAGTCTCGCCTTGTGACCATCATGTAAGCGTTAATACAATGGCACCTTTGTTTCCCGGCAGTGTGAAGTCTGTTAGAGGGTGCAGGAACATAGCTTTCCTCTTTCTTACTGGAGGAAACATGATCTGCGCAGAAGATACTGGACTCTTTAAAGAAGACTGTAGATTCAATGTTTTGATTGCCTATTTCCGACTTCTATTTGAATACAGCACGAATAATTAAATAATTAATCCTTGTCCCCGAAAGAGAAAGAAGACTGTTTCAACTTCTGGGATTTGGCCATGTCACCGTTTCCAACTGTGTGTCCTTATTTAACCTCCTTAAATTCACAAAACCACAATGACTGCTATAAAAAAAAAACGATCCCCAAGCTTAATTTCCCAGCATGCATATTTCATACGCAGGGGCACAATCGATCACAGAGATCCGTTCCCTCCACAACAATGCCCAGAACTAATCTCTCAGCAGGGGAAGGAAGCATCCACACATTCATAACCAGGCCTTTCGCACGGCCACCGGCCACACGGCCACCTCCAAGGTGGCTTTTCCAATTTCCCTCTGTCCTTAGAAGTCATAAAGCAGGTCGTAAATCACCGCAAGGGGACCGGCTGTCAGAGAAGCTCCTCTCCAAGCAAATCTCCCTGAGTTATGGGACCTTGCTGGCTTTGTCACACGCAGACATCTGGACGAACCGTGTGGCGGCTCCCATCCTATTGGGTGCTAACGTGAGACGATTTCTGCTTCACCACCAGATTTTGGCCATAGGATTTATAGGATATATACACTAGCAATTTATTAGATGCTTTTATCCAAAGTAAACTACATTGAATTCGGATACTGGTCATTAATGATCATGCATAAGGGGTTGGGATCTTGCTCAAGGTCGACAGTGGACATTGGAGAATAGAACCCAGGACCTTTCTGCCGGGGGTTGAACACCCAAACTACTACACTATCCTACATTAAAGAGGAACCAGCAACTGTGTTAGATTGTACACTTGACCTCAGTGACTACTTTAAAGTGTCCTCATCGTCTCAATATGGCCGTCAGGTGGCAGAACTGTTAGGGGCCGTCTGTCAATGGTAACGTCTGTGGAAAAGCATAAAATGACTTTGTTCCCAATGACACCACTGCATACTACTCTAATGGTGGGCGATTGTGAACGTGGAATAGAAGAGATGTAGGTTTGGGGGGGGGGGGGGGGGGTAGATGACCAGGCATAGCATGGGTATCCTGGTAATTGTCAGTGATGTGAGCCAAAGGGAGGAGAGGGGGCAGTTAGTTTGTTATAGTGCTACTTTCCGAGGCATCCTCTGTGGTTTGCAAACAGAGATGTACCAGACAGCAAGGACCAGCTGCAGAACAGAATGTACACAGCAGAGCCGGGGTCCACGCCAGTACAGACGATAGGCAATTGTGTGTGTGTTTGTGTCCGAGGGTGTGTGTGTGTGTGTGTGTATGTGTGTGTGTGTGTGTGTGTGTGTGTATGTGTGTGTGTGGTTGAGAGTTGGTTGAGTGTGGTTGAGTGACTGAGTGAGTGACTGAGTGAATGAGAGAGAGAGTGAGCGAGCGAGTGAATGTGTGTGTGATTGTGTGTGTGTGTGTGTGTGTGTGTGTGTGTGTGTTTGTGTCTTTCTGCACACCCTGTTCCCAAATATTTGCATCCATCACTGTCATCCAAGAAATAAAAGTACATACACACCTTCAAAAACATGCAGACACACACACACACACACACACACACACACAAACACACACACTTGCCCACACAAACACACACACTTGCACACAGACACACACCCGCACCATTGGTTTTAACTCTCAACTCGCATCACCCCATATTTCCCATGGCCCCTTGCACCAACATCCAACATACCGCAGTGAAGCTCCGATGCATCTCTTGTCCGCGTTGCGGTACAAGAGGTTATACAGCGCCGGAGGGGGCTGTGAAAATCCAACTCATCACAAGGTTTCACCACCAAACTCTGAGAGATGGTTCTTTCCAAATGTACGGACCCGAAAACCACAAAAAGCATAAAATGCGACTGCTGCTACTGATGCTAATGGGGTGTCCCTGTCTTGCGCCGAGATGCCCGTGGGAGAAGGGTGTTACAAGTTAGCGCCATATGGGCCTCTCACTGAGTGTGTCAGAGGTATGCTGGGGGGAAGGAGGAAAGAAAAGGACATGGAAGACGTAAAGGAGTAGTGTGAAGAGGAGAGGAGAGGATAGGAAAGGAGAGGAGAGGACAGGAAAAAGAAGAGAGGAAATGGAAGGGAGACGAAAGGAGAGGAAAGGAGAAGAGAGGAAATGAGAGGAGAGGAGATTAGAGGATAACAAAGGAAAGGAAAGGAAGGGAAAGATAATTTTCCTTTCCATGCAGGTCTAATTGCAACTCTGTAAACCTAGAGCCTTTCTCCAAAAGATTTAGCATTCTCTGGATCGCTGGAGTACAGCGTTCACCACGCTTTCTCCCTGCCGCTCGGAGTACAGTGCAGATAAAGACACAGGGCTTGAGAGGGGGGTGTGGCTGCAATTTCAGGCAGCCCCCCCCCCCCCCCCCCCCACCCCCCCTTCCACCCGACCCCTCCATCCTCTGTCTTCTTTCTTTCCTCAAGCAGAGCTTTTATGATGCAATAGGCCCAGAATAATAAGCATGCTATCTTTTGCCAGTCCTGTTACAGATAACGCCAAACGCGTCTCCCTGCAGGTGCATCGCATCAGCATCCGCATCCCGTGATAACAAAGGGGGATCGCGGCGGCATGGTAATTACACGTCAGTGGGGGCAGATCGGAGCCATCACACCGGGAAGAATCAGCAGAGCGTCAGGTTGGCCTCAGTGTACGTATACACTGCAGCACTGCCGCAAAGTGCACGTGCGTTCGGGAAAGGGTAACAGACTTTTTAATCACAACGGATTGGCTCGCTCTCGACCCTATCTCATCTCAATAAAAGAAAAACACAGCAACAAAGCTTGTGAACCGCCGATGGTTGGTTGGAAGGACTGCTGTCCTCCATGTGTTGTAGAACCCCTGTTGTTTTCTTCTCCAGACTCATCCTCGTTTTCCAAGGAAAAGAGGACTCTGATGAAGGCTGAAACTAAATCAGACAGATAACATTGTCAATGAAGGACATTGTGGGAAACACAGCCTTATATGCGCCATGCGTCGAACAAATGCCGATGGGTTGATCGGCAATGAAGGATATCTGATATATAAACCCTTAAACAAATCAAGGAAACAGTAGCAAACACACGGAAACGGCCTTTCGTTAAAAATGGGGAGCCACATGGGGAGCTTGTCTTGAGCACTGTGTCTACCACATCTGCGACCCAGTCTGCCATTAATGACACAAAGTCACACAGAAAGACGCACGCTCGCACACACACACTTACCCTTGGCCATTTTGCAAATGGGAAAGCAAATGGGACCAGAAGCAAATGGAAAAACTATAGGTTACCTAACATAACCCCGGTTCTCTGATCAAACTAACCAGCTATCTCAGCCTCAGATAGGTGATGAATTCTAGCAGTTTATTCATCGGCTCATGTACACCACATCAGTCTTTGATAGACCCCTTGCACCACATAAGTCTCCATGTGAATGTTGAAACCCTGATACAGTATCTTTAGAGCACTAATGATGAAATTAAAACTGGTAATAGACAGAGTTGTGGTTTTTTCTACTTAGACTTGATTAATCTACACAGAGAGTACCCCTATAGGTCAGTTGGTTCGAGGTTCTAGCCACAGGTAAGTGTTGGGATATGACTGTCTCGGCTGTGTTGTGAAGCAGGACGCAATGATTGTTCAGGGATTTTTCCCTCTAAAGAAAACAAAATCAGTAGCCAGGCAATGGGTATTGATACAAGAGATCCCCACAAGACCTCATTATAAAGCTTTTACTAGATGCCTCTTTCTGCCCTGCACTAGAAAATCCCAAATCAAAGGTGCAATCTGGAGAGCTCTTCGTTGTATTTTCTTCCACCAAAAAGGGGTCTCTACAGAGGGTTTCAGAGTATTTTAGTTTAATACTTCCTTCACAAATGCAGTCTGAAAAGCACTACGAGGTGAATTTTGAAGGAAAAACGTTAAACTACTTGTGTTGTATGTGTACTTGATAGCGTTGCCTCATATGACGTCTGCAAATATGGCGATATGTCCTGTAGGAAGCGAATGTGTCTTCACCATTTCTTTTAAATTCTCTTTCAGTTCAGAAGATCCCGCTCTAGAGGACTGTGTTTTGGCGGTAGCCAAGATACCCTGATCATAATAATGAAAAACTAGAAGGCAGATGCTTGCACAGTTATGAGCTAGCATGCTAGCGTGGCATCTATCAAGGTGGTGAGAGGAGGTACACATTTCCAAGAGAAGTGTGGCTCGTAAAAGCCTGCAAAGGGGGGGATCAGATCTGTGACACGGCTGTTTACGAGCCTTCAGAATAGTAACCATTGCTCTGATGTGTGAAACAGCTGCTTTTGACGGTGCTGTGTGTGTGTGTGTGTGTGTGTGTGTGTGTGTCTTAGTGTGTACATTAAGATATTTTACAGTTCAACTCTGTCCTCCCCCTAGAGCTTGGAGTGGGCCGATTCCAGGTGACATTTCAGTAAAACACTCAAGCCTGCGCAGCACAACTCTGCACAAAGACTTAGGCTTATGTCCAGGCGGGGAACAGAGCATTGATTTTAATTTTAGTACAAGAAAATGCTACTTAGCAGGAAAACGGTTAAAGGGGTAGTTCCCACTGCATCACTTTTGTCCAAAATGTGATTCCTCACCCTTTTTCTCGACATACTGAATACTTGCACTTTGAGAGAAAATATCCCTGGGTTGATTGAGCGGTGGGTGAAAATGGGTTTTCATTCTTTAGACGCAAATTATAGTTCTCAAATACTTTCAAACCAAAAGCAATGGCTGCGGTGCCAAAGTAAGGTATTTAGTGGAGTTACAGAGTACAATGTGTGATGGTTACTGTGGCTGGATGGTTATTGTACAGTGTTAGCCAACCTGTGTATTACTATTACCTATTATTTCTACAATGTTTTGCCGCCTGGTTTGCAAGCTTGCCAACTGGTTGGCCGCTGTGTTGACATCCTTTGCAGTAAGTGTGGGATTTATATCTCTGCTGATGTTGCAATCATGAAAACACACCAAAGGATATAAACAAAACAAAAAACACTCTAATCCAATCAAAGCCCCCATCTGTTTTGTGATTTAAAACCACCCAACACAACGAGAAGCACCGCCCGAGCCCCACCTCTTAAGAACACATTGCACTTTACAAAAACCAACAAACCAGGCCTTGTTTCCTTTTGTTTCCGTATCGTAGATGCAATCACCGACACACACACACACACACACCGAGTCATCGTTTCCTCCCCTTTTAAACCCCTAGAGAACATACGGACAGACTTTAGCGCTCAGCAAATAGACTGAGGACATCACTTAAGCACCGTCTACAGGATGTCTGTTACGAAAGCCATGATTACACGTTCCTCTCGGCGGGTCTTTTGTAGTGTTTAAGGTTTACACAATCGCCCGCTGGTGCATCACCTGTGCATTATTGAGTCACCGGCGGCAGGTTGAGCACACGTTGCATACCCTGCATAGTCAAGCGTCATGGCCCAAAGACCAGCAATTCCAGAGGTCTCATCACATGCCGTTGACAAGAGGAAGTCTGGGGCTCATTTCAGAGCTGCGACTCCTCACCTAGAATCACACATCCTACACATCTCACTCCGGTCCCCGGTGACAGCTTTGCTATATGCCTTTAAGCCCCACATGGCAACGTTTCAATTGCTTCCCATTAGTATATATATTAAAACTCCCTTTGTGTTAACCCTTAAGGTCTACCACTCAGCACAATCCGGCTAGTGCAGCATTCCAGGTTATTCCAGCTATAAACAGCTGGGGTTGGGGTGGGGGTGGGGCTGGGGGTGGTGGTGGCGGTGGTGGTTGGGGTGTGGTGATTTTCGTACTCGTTGATAATGTTACATAATAACATATCAGCAGTCTCCCAAGACTTGACTTGTGGTTCACATGGGGACGCATTCCTCGCCGACTCCCACAGGAAAATCACACATAGGAGTCATACATAAACACATACTCTCCCTATATCTCTCTATCTCTCTCTCTTCTTCTCTCCCTCTCTCTCTCTCTATGTCTATCTGCCTCACTCTCTATCTTAGCTCTCTGATTTCCTCTCTCTCTCTCTCTCTCTCTCTCTTTCTGTCTTTCTGCCTCACTCTATCTTATCTCTCTGATTTTCTCTCTTTCTCTCTCGCTCTATCTTTACCTCTCTGATTTCCTCTCTCTCTCTCTCCCTCTCTCTCTCTCTTTCTGTCTTTCTGCCTCACTCTATCTTATCGCTCTGATTTTCTCTCTCGGGCTCTCTCTCTCTCTCTCTCTCTCTCTCTCTCTATCTTTACCTCTCTGATTTCCTCTTTATCTCTCCAAATGCACACTGGTAAACACACAACTTATCCTTATAGGACATACTTTTCATTAACACACACACACACACACCACCAGCCACTGCAGTGTGTTTATAATGGATAAAAGTATGGGTGCTCTCATCCTATCTCCCACCCCCACCTCCACCCAAGGACATGCTATGCCATGCGTCACTGCAGCATGCAGGAAGCATCCCCAGCACACAGCCCACTGCACATGCATTAGTGTGCCTGTTGTGTCTATAGGACATACATAGAGAGAAGGTCGTAGGGCGGGAGACATAGGGACTTAAATAGAGAGAGGGGGGAGACAGAGGGAGAGGGGGGGAGGCAGAGGGAGGGAGAGAGGTTGAGGAAAGTCAGTAGTCAGAGAGCAAAATGGGGAGGAAGAAAGAGGGTGAGACATAGAGATGGAGAGATGGGGAGACAGAGGGAGAGAAGGAAAGAAAAGTCAGATGTCAGGCAGCAAAATGGGGAGGGAGGAAGAGGGTGAGACAGAGAGAGAGAGGGAGGGAGAGTGAGAGAGAGAGAGAGAGAGAGAGGGGGGGGAGGATATGGGGCGAGAGATAGATGTGTAAACAGGTTATTTAAGAAGAAAACTAACAGTATGTTGTTTTCTGAAAAACGATGATGTCAGCTAAACCTCTGACTGGAGATAAATTTGTCCAGTCATTGACAAGAATTGCTGGTACAACCAAAACAGAGGAGGCAAGCTTGCTGTCAAGGTGTTGTTGAGCAAGACACTCAACCCCATAACCGCTGGAGAAGAGGAGGCCGGCAATGCCTCCATCGTGGTGTGTGACTGTGTATTTATATGTGGACATTTTGTTAATCGCACGGGGCACTAAGCCTGAAGCCTTGATCTGAAATTGTGTATCTTCCAAATGAAAGAAATGCAAATGCAAATGCAAAGAAGACTTTAAGACACGAGATGAACCTTAGGAATTGGTTTGATAAAGCTAATCCTCAAAATATCTCTTACATATGGTGTGTGTGTGTGTGTGTGTGTAGTGGTGATGATTTAGAAGGTGGGAGGGAGATAGCCATCTCTCTTTCATTAAGCATTGTGTGTGTGTGTCTGCACGTGTGTGTGTGTGTGTGTGTGTGTGTGTGTGTGTGTGTGTGTCTATGTGTGTGCATGTGCATTCAATGTGTGCTCAAATGCGCGCACCTACAGCCTCACTTTTATTCTGAAGGGCTTCTCATGTCAGGAAAAGCCCTATCAATTGCAGCACGGTGCAGAGCATATAACCTGCTGTTTAAAATGCTGCTCCTCATTCGGACGCCTCATCAGAACCTCAGCAGATAGGGAACATCACATATCTATTATATAAATCCAGTCTATAAGGAGGTGGCATGCAGGATGGTGATCTCGTAGAAAAAGATAGTAGGGGAGAAAGGGGGAGGGTCGGTTGGGTACCCACACACACACACACACGCACACCACCTTACCCATAATTCCCCTTGATCACCAAACCTCTTAAATAATCCAAGAGAGAACACTTTCATCGCCTCTGAGGCGCCAACCGTTACTTAACATGCGATGCTAACATAGCACATGCTAAAGCCCCTCTACGCGCGCAGCCATTGTTGTGTTCGACATTCGGACTGCTGTCTGGCTCCTATTTATTAAGGTCTGTCAGGAGGTATTCAGATTAGCCGTTTCCTTGCCCGGGTTATGAATCTGCTCAGTCCTTCCCTCATGAATAATGCATGTCTCTGCTTGGAAGAGGGCTGCTTTGCGTGTCTTCATTACGAGACACAGACAGGCAGTGTGTGCGAGTCACGCTGAGAAACTGCGTGAGGTATGAGATGCAAAGCACTCCCCAAGTTTGCTCCCCTGAAGTTACACTTCTTTTTCTATATCAATTCAGCCGTTGTCCCTTCTTCGGTCTTTGTCCGCATTTCCTTGTACGCCAAATGTTCGATTTGCAATGCAATCCCCCTGACTCGTGACCTCTAGCACTTTTTTGATGCAACAAAAAGCTATGCTGCACGGAAGAAGCTGTGAGACATCGTCTCTTGGGGGCTTGTGAGATCCCCGCGGTTTGCCGTTCGTTTGCTCAGCCTCATCAGATTCTGAAAATACGCTCGGCCCGGTATATGTAGGAGAGGCAGTGGCTCAGGAGGAAGAGCGGGTTGACTTCTAACCGGAAGGTCGCTAGTTTGATCCCCGGCTGTGTTTATGAATGGTTGCAAGTCGCTTTGGATAAAAGCTTCTGCTAATGTACATGTAATATGTTTTGCTGTTGGTGAAAAAAAGAGAGATATTTTGATTTCCCAGCATGCACCTTCAGGTTGTGCACCACTCATCATTTGTCATTCCATGCAGGCGCTTCAAGAGTGGTAGGTGACAGTCCGCAGCTTAACTGTTGGGTTTAATGATGTGTATTGATTACACGCAGAGCAGAATGCTCAATGAAAGGGGAAAATAACAGAGCTCTTTGGGGCGTTGTTGAGTTACTGACACAATGCAGAAGATCACATACTCTCACTCACACACCGACACACACTCGTCGCTCTGACACAAGCAGACACATAAAGACACCTTGAACACACAAACACCCCTTTCACACATAGTTAAATGACTGGGAAACATTGCAGGCACCGCTAGTGATTGACACTATTCACACATGCAGCTTTGTTCAGGAACATTTCCATCTTGCGCCCGTTCACACATGGCATTGCAATGCCGGAATAGATAGGCCATGGGACAGTCCAGCAAATGGCGGTAATGCAACACTAATGCAACATCCCTTGATTCGGAACCTTGAACCTTTCCAGTTTCCAGAAATGATTGAAAAAAGCTTCTTTACAAACAAAAGAAGCTGTATTGATATGACTATCGGATCACCCAAAATGCATTGGCGCGTTAAGATAAACAGTCACCGATGTCACTGTATGTCCTCAGCAGAGTCTTGTGACTGATTTGCTCGCTCTCTCGCTCTCGTCTTACGTCAGAAGACCCTTTACGTCACATTGCCTCTACTGGCAATGTGACTGCTTTCATTCACAACCCAGCCGTACAGGCAGTGATCCGGAAATGTTACTAGGTCTTGAGCAGGCAAATTGCCAGTGCGGATTTCCCGGAATCTCGATCTCTGTTTCCATTCACACATGACCCCATACAGGAAATCTTCCGGAACGTTGCAGGGTAAGACTGCATGTGTGAAAGGGGCTTTAGACACACACTCTGACGCAAACATATTAAACACAGATAAACCAACTTCACTCAAACACACTTACACACACAAAGAGACCCCAAACACAAACACTCTCTCGCACACACACACACACACACACACATACAACAAAGACACCTCAACACACACACCCTCATTCGTACACACACACACACACACACACATACACACACACCATGTTTTTCCGCAAGGTATAATATGCAGCAAGACAACAGGAGATAGTCAACAGTCACAAGGTGCATAGCACACACACACACACACACACACACACACACACACACACACACACATATACACTTTTCAATGTCCTGCATCTCCCTTTCTGTGGGACAGTTGGCCACCAACAGTCCAGAGAATTAAAGAGCAGCATTGTGCTGACACAGCTCCATACAGCAAGTGAAAACCTGCATGTTCTGACAGCCTGCGTCTGTTGGGGAGAGCGAATGGGTGGTGGATATTAATTGCTCTCTCAGACCCCTCTCTATACCTCTTTGTCACCATGCTTGTACTTGTGTGTGTGTGTGTGTGTCTGTGTGTGTCGCTCTCACTCTCTGTCTCGCTCTCTATTGCACACACACTCACACAGAGAAAATAAAGCAACTTACATTGAATTGAGAAACAGCTCAATAAGAAACAGTCTTGCTAAAGGTCGCCTACAGGTAGACTGTGGGAATGGGGTTTCGAACCCAGTCAAACACCCTCTCTATATATTTATTTATTTATATATAAAAAGAACATATAAACATGTTCTGGCCATACGTCACAGATACATGTTTTGTACTGTTCTCTCTGCTTGGCTTCATCACATGGTTTTTTATCTCTCTAGCCTGGATCTCAGCGAGAGAACATCTTAAGCCTTTTCCGACAGATAGAACCAGTGAAAGAGACAATTATGACTTTCAGAATCCCAGAACAAAACTAGATGTCCCCTCTCTGAACTCTCCCTACGGCATCTCCAGAGTATGACAGGCAGGAAGCCTAGGGTGATCCAGGCCTATTCAGCGACCAAAGAACTAAAGGAAAAACACCAGTGGAAGTAACATTAAGGAAACGAGGGCCTTAATCACCAGGCGGTCATCTTGGTTCTAAAGGCTAGGTGGGTGGGGGGACTGAATGCAGAATTTAGAACCAAGATGGAAACAAGATGGCCGCTAGGTGAAGGACTATTTACCATTATCAGCTACTGTCCTCTAAAACAGACATGTGTTGGTAATTGTGTTAGCCAGCTGGTACAGGAGTGCATTCGATTTCAACATCAGATAATAAGAATACAGCTGCTGTGGCCTCTTCTTAAGTACTTTGGGTGTCTCAAATAAATTACTTTAGGATCAATGCACATCTCATTTTAGTCCAACACTAATATCCTCAAATGGAGGGGCACTAGCTGGGGTGTTCCACTCCGAGACGAAAGGTTCGGCACTCGATCCCCAATGTCCACACACAGCCCAGCTGTTCATTTTGGGGATTAATAACCAGAGGCCTAACCTGTACCTATTCTTTAACCACATGTATATTACTAAGACAACTACTTACAGTAGTACTACTGCTACTACTTTAGTACTACTACTTTTAGGAGACCATCCGTAACCTGGACGTTGAGCTATTATGCTTGAGTCTCAAGCCTTCTCTTCCTTCCGAAGGGGGTTTGGGAACACTGTGATGTTTGCTGTTTATCTGCTCCCAAGTGAGATGCAGAGCCCCAAGGGGCAGATGGTGTACAAAGACAGCTGCAACCATACACCAGATGCTCCCATGCTCATTTTAGCGGATTTCAAACATTGCAAAATACAAATGTCTTTACCTGGGTTTGAACAATATATTAATGTGACACTAGAAAAAGTATCATTATTGACAAATGCTATGGAAATACCCTAGAATGAATATACGGCTAGAGCCAAACCACTTCTGTCCAATTCTGAATAAAACATTGTTCAGCTCATTCCCATCTACCCTCCAGTCATTCAGGGATAAAGTGCCCACCGACAGCAATGGAACTATGAAGAGGTTTCTCTTGAGCTCAGACTGGGACATCTTCCATGAGACTGATTTGAACAAATCCAGAGAAGTCATCACAGCTTACATTGACTTCTGTGCGGATTCTGTGATACCCCAAAATACAATAAAACGGTATCCCAACAACAATTCCTCTATTACTAAGGGTTTCAAGGATTGTATCAAACACAATGGGCTTGCCTTCAGGAAAACAGAGCACGTGCCACTAAGATCAGCATAGAGGGAGCTGAACCAGAAACGATGGTATCTCTGCTTTCCTTTTGAAAACATGTGCAGAGGAACTGACACCAGCCCTGGCCTCTGTCTTTCAAAGGTCTGTTGATTTACATACAGTTCCATCTCTCTGCAATCATTACAAAATGATTTTCCTCAGGAAAACAATGGTAATAGACCCATACCCCTGACAACTATTGTAATAAAGTGTCTGGAAATGTTGATGGTGTGGAAGCAGAAATCAGACATAAATGGACAGCTAGATTGTTATACGTTTGCTCATAAAGATAATTGTGGCACTGATGATGCAATACTAACGATAATTCACTTACATTTTTGTAATACCTTGAACACCCCAAGGCCTACGCCAGACTGTTGTTTGTAGACTTCAGCTCTGCTTTTAATACGCTGTACCCACACATCCTTCTCAGTAAACTCAGACAGATGTCTGTTAACAAATCTATCATCTGGTGGTAACACTCATTTTTAGTCATCAACACCGGTGAGCCTCAAGGATGTGTGTGTTTTGCCATTCTGTGATTATATGGTAGTGCAAGCGCTTTTGTTGTGACGTTTTCTGATGACACCACCGTCTTGGGACTAATGGATACAGACACTGACATTTATGGCTATTGTTGGGAGGTTCAAAAGTTGGTGGGATGACCATCCTCTCATGGTAAACACTAAGAAAACAGAATAGATTATTTTCGATCCAAGACACCTCGGTGATCAGTGGGGTTGGACGGAGGGTATTGGTGTTGTTTTATCATGCTGGGATAGAGAGTGTATTACGTTACGGAATCCAAGCTTGGTTTTATCAGTTTATCAGTGATGGGGGTGAGGAAGCATCCCTCCCTCCAAAAGCTCTTTGAGAAGATTATAGCTAAACAGGCTGGGGAAATTACCGCTGACTCCTCCCATGTCCTTTATTGAGAATACTAACTGCCCCCATCAGGTAGACGCTACAGGGTTCCAATTAAACACAGGAAAGGATACCTGAATAGGTATTACAAGTATTTAATCCCTCTATCAGTGAATCTGATAAACTCAGGACATGAGGAGGGTGTGAAATGAGGGGCTGTGTTGCATGTACTTGAATGCACTTATGTCTGCACTTGTTTGTGCACTTTATGCCTAATACTGCACTATATTGTTTTTGCTATGCACTTTATGTCTGTTACCGCACTAACTATATGTATTTTTGTACGGCAGCCTTTATGTCCAAGAAAACCTTCCCTAGGGGCAAATAAAGTAATCTTGAATCTTGAATCTTGAATAGCAACAGTACTCAACTGCATTCAATCGCGACATCGGAAAGAAGGTCGTTTCGCTTCGTCTTCAAGAAAACCCGACATGGATCCATTCCGCACCGGGTAAAGGCCTCCTGTGGCCCCAGCATGTAAATAATAAGAGACAGCAAATAGGCCCGGGTGCTCCCCTCGGATCAATGCGCTGCCCCGGCCTGGCCCTGACTTCCACCCCACAACACAGCAGATTTACTGGAGGTGCTGCTACCTGGCTTAGACAGACCTCTGTGGTAAAAACTGCAAGGAAAAGCAATAGAGCCTGGAGCCTGGGCAGGTTGTTGACAGATAACAAAGGGCATAATTTAGGAAAAGCTTTATTTTTTATTTCTTTATGTTAACAGTATTGATTATGAACACCAAATGTCTTCACGAAACCAATGTTTTTACCACGATTCAAATGGTGGTTGTTTACAGAATCCTATTGCTGTTAATGATCATGATCATTTGAAATGAAAGCAAGGAAGTTTCAACTAGCTCTGTAATCCCCAAATCCAAGAAACAGAATCAATCTGAAATCCAATAATTGTCTGTTACTGTAATACTTTAAGGTTCATCGGGAGACATTTCCAAGGCGAAAATCTATGGATCTAACAATAGATGACTAAATAGCTATTGAAAAGAACCGCCACTTCTCAAAAACCATACTGTCATAGAATCGACCTCTACACTCAACACTATGGATACGACAGAAGCGTGAAGTCAACTATATACTAATAGGCTTATCTTAACATCAACCCATAAAGACCACATTGAGCTCCTTTTTCCTATTCAAGTCTGGATAATCTCTATGGTGTTTGACTCCCGACCGAAAGGTTCTGTGATGTGCAACCCCTACTTCTCAATGACATGCATCTCAAACTGATTGCAAGTCGCTTTGGATAAAGTCAAGATTAAATCATCACTGGATGCATGAAGGCCTAGCTTCCATTCCACTGCATCTTTTTCTGCAAACACACAGGGCATTTCTTCCACACAGCCGGCTTTTGTGAGAAAAAATGTGATCCAGTTCATTAAACATAAATCCAATTAATTAAATATGAAACATGACAATACACGAGTGATGAATTATGAATACATGCCCTGGGATGTGAACAGCCCTTCATAGACATGGCTGTTTGTTTATTATTTCAGATCTTAATTTGTCTATCCGTATTCCACGTTTGAAAGAAGAAGACAGGAAAACTATGGGACTGTATTAATTATGGTAAGATGTCTAACACCGCATCTAAATTCCTTTTGGGTCATCAGTATTAAAAATTCAAATGGCATAATTCAATTGATGAAAACTTTCGCAATTTGAGTGTAAACTATGACAATGAAGGCATTTCTAAATGAATCCAGCTACAGGCTTTGAAAGACCACAAGCAGAGAGTCAGCAGCAAATCTCCCCTCGCCAGCTGAGCAGCCAAACATTCCCGTTTCTGTGGAAACACACTGAGGAATGATTCACAAGAACCATATCAAGCGCTAATTCAATTAAAAGGACTGTGTTGAGAATAGACTGAGAATATACATTATTTACCGAAATGACTAAGTAAAAAAACGAAAGTCACATTCAAGTAATGTTTGAGGTGGGTGGGGGGGGGGGGGGGGTTGTTGAGCTGATGGTCTCTGTCAGCAGGACATCGGAGTAAAGAACACAAAGAGTCCACAGTATTGTGTTGTTCATTGATAATTCATGCTGCTCATAATCTGTAGTTCAACTTGTGAGGCAACGTGATCTGACCACCAAACTAGCAAATATTCACCCTTCCGGCAACTATGCATTGGCAATTGAAAAGTGGTATAGGGAACTGGGTTGAATTTGATTGGGTTGATTTGACTTTGAAAAACCCATTGGAGGTCAATATAGTGGCAGTATATTTCAAGTTGTGCAGAAACTAATTGTAGACTGAGGAACTGAGAGGCAGACTGTTTTTGATTTTCTTAACATCTTCAAAACCGAGAGAGAGAGAGACAGAGAAAGAAGGAGAGGGAGGGAGAGAGAGAGAGAGAAAGAGGGAGATAGAGGGAAAGAGAGAGACAGAGAGAGAGAGAGAGAGAGAGAGAAAGAGAGAGAGAGAGAGAGAGATAGAGAAAGAGGGTAGTTCTGCTGTCTTGACCACATCCAGGGAAAGGGCGTTCTTGGGTGGACAGGCCTGGCAGGAGAGCGATCGTCAGCGAATGTTGTGGCGAATAAATGAGCCAGCGAAGCAGAGGATGGGGGGTGTGGAGAGGTAAGGGGTCAGTAGGTAAAGCAATGGGCGTGAATGATGGGGGTACGCAGGTTAAGCATGCTACACAGCCAGGGTGGTGAACACTTTTAGAGATTACTGCGAGACAGATAAGGAATGATCACGAAGGAAGGAGTTCTGAAGAAATTGTGTGTAAAATGACATGGTAAATGTTGGGTGGAATATATTTATGTCGTTGGTTGCCTGCAAGTCAACTAATGCTTTGGTTTATGTAAAGTTATGTATAGTTCAAATGTATCTCTGTGATTATTTCGATATGAATTTGTGATTTTGAAAGTGATTTTACGATGTGACGATTTTGTTTGATGAACTCACAAGGGGAAAAGGGGGTTCATGTTGAAAAGTAGTTTCCAGTTGCGGGAACAAGGAAGCTAAATGGAAAATACTAAATTATTGGTTGAGATCTTGGTATTTGTGCAGTGCGAACGTAGGATTTACAGGTATAAAGAGGCAGACACCGTGAGCTGGCATACAGAGATAAATGGTTTGTTGACCTGCTGTTCAGATCTATTTCAGAAAATGGAAGATTTTGAAGTTTGCTGAAGCTTCAGTGGCATCATGTTGCGAAAATCATCTCACTCATGTCTTACTTGAGCAAAACACTTCACTGCGTTCACTAATTTGGAAAAACAAATCACAGTATGTCTCTTTGAAAAGAATATCCACCTCAAGGTTGGTCATTTCTCTAGACGTGTCAGTTGGTATAAAAATATATAGTCCTTTGTCTTTACAGGGTCCCAACCACATTCCTCTTCCTCTTTACGCCAATCAACCTAATTTAAAAAAGGTGTACAGCAGCAGGGCATATAAAATACTAACTTAACCTATACAACTCAATCCTAAAGTGATGATTTGGTTGATTTGGTTCGGGGTACATGAAGTCTGCAGCCTAAGACGCATGATCCGATGGCCTGCATGTTTATTTGTCTATCTATCCATCTAGCTCTCCATCTCTATGTCTATCTATCTGTCTGTAGGACTGTCTGTTTGCCTGTTGTCTATTTGTCTATGTGTCTGTGTCCATCTGTCTCTCTACCCAGCACCTGTATTGACACTGTCAATACAGTTCTCGTATCACAGCAAGCACTATTCCCCAAGGCGGCCGTCCAACAGCTGATGTGGTCGGCTGAGGCGAAATCTCGCACATAATCACTTCCAAGCTAAATGCCATCCTTGAAATAAGAGATCGCCCGTGGGTAACGTCATCGTAAGCGTCATCGATATCATATTATCATATTATTATAAATAAAACAAGAGCTGTGTATTATCTGTTGAATGGGTAGTAGAAAGGTTCGTATAATTCAGGTGTGGGGGGGCAACGATATCATCAGACATAATGAGGCATAAACGGGGGAGGGGAGGGGAGGGAAAGGGAGGGAAAGGGAGGGAAAGGGAGGGAAGGGACAGAGCGGGGGTCTGCAACTGCAGAATGACAGAGCATTTTCCTCCAAGAAGAAGTCATTTGTCCAGCTTCTGGAACATAGAAGAACTCCAAAAAAAAAAAAATACCCTGGTAGGGCTGCTTGAGAACAACACACACCCACATAGATACACAAACACACACACACACACACACAGGAGATTATTCATGAGGAACACAAGGCCGTCAAATGTAATTACACTGCTGATTTATGCTTGTCAATTTTCCATCTATGTGCTGTCAGCTCTGCAGAGCCTCACTAGGTTCCAGACCAAAGCTCCTCCAGGATGGAGGTAGCCTGTGAGTGTGTGTTTTGTTTTGTTTTCCTCCTGAATAAACAGTGGAGATCTGTAGGTAGATATTTAGTTTAGATAATGACACATTAGTTCACCAGACGAGAAGAAGTCTTGGATGCGTGACAATAAATGTGGACTTTGTCCTCAGGATGTGTATATCTGATGCATGATTCTGTTCTTTGACATATACTTAACATGGTCAATATATGTTTGACATATTATACAGCTCAGGGGTTAAGTCTATCCAAAGTCTATGGAGAAGAGCTACATAAGAGAAATGACACGGCCACCTGAAATAAATACACTGGGACAACCAGTGGACAACCCATTAGAGCATGGACTGCTGAGCAAATATATTCCAAACTCCATATTCGTAGATGAAATTACCTACATAGACTACTGTACAACATAGCGTACTACTTTGTGTATTGTACAAATAGCAACGACACTGGTCAACAGTTGAAAGTTAACACAATAGGCTACATGGATGTATCTTTTATGATGATACTTGAGACAATGTATTGATATTTTATCATGTGTTTGTTCTGTTACACAGTCAGCAAAATGGAATTGCCCCCTTGAGAATCCATGTTCAAGTTCATGAGTTTGAAAGATGAATGATAAGATGGTGATATTTGTCACGTCCTTGTACGATACATGTAATCATAGATTATTAATTAATTTGATTCAAATTTGATATTAAAATACAGAGACAAACAGCAAGAGGACAGGAAATACCCCCACACACACAACTATATATATATTCTCTATTTCAGGCATTGCTTAAAGGTCGATCCCGCTGTAAGAGCAGCAGACAGGCTGGGACACCCTAAGCAGAAGGCTAGAGAGAAGAGAGAGAGAGAGAAAGAGCGAGAGAGACAAAGAAACAGAGAGGGAGCGAGAGAACGTCAGAGATACAGTAAGAAACGGAAAGATGGAGAGACACAGTCGGATGGAAAGCAAGAGAGATTGTCAGAGAGATGGAGAGAGCGCAAAAGACAGAGAGACACACACACACAGTCAGACAGAGAGAGATGGAGAGAGAGAGAGACGGTCAGATAGAGAGAGAAACACAGGATCTCAGTCTACACTTTGCCGTTTGTATAGAACCATTCGTCTCCTTATTAGGATTAGCCGTGAGTGTGAAGGGGAGCTACAGGGGCCTTCTCTGTGTTTATCACGTCAGTGTCGGGTGGAATTGCAGGGAGTTCACTGCTGCTTATTTAAGTACAGACATCGTGGACACACTCACACGTTCCACGACACCGTAGAACCCGAGCGTCTACGCCAGACACTAAATGGTTCAATCTTTGCAACTCCTTTCAGGCCCAGTAACCAGCCTAAACAGTTGGAATGCTTTCCGCTAAAATGGCCAACAACATGCAGCTCATTTGGCGGATGACTGGGAGTGGTGTTTGGTAGGGTCTCGTGCTATTCAGTCAGTCTCCAATGAGGAGAATGTGGAATGAATAGAGTAAACAGAGAGCGCGAGAGAGAGAGAGGGAGAGAGAGAGAGAGTAAGAGAGAGAGAGAGAGCGAGCATGCAAGGCATTAGGAACAAGGAGGCCTTTCATTATTCACCATGACAAAATTTATAGAAAATCAATATGTGATCATCGTAAAAACCATCACAGGATCAGTGGGCATCGCGCAAAACAATGCAAATAATTAAACGGTGACCAGAGGCGCGCTAAAGCTCTCTTAGCATTAGGCAACAAAGGGGACGCTCCATTGCCTATGACCATGGATTGCTGCTCTCCCCCAAAACGAAACGTCAGCCGTGTGATTCAACAAGGCAACACAGGTGCAGAGAAAAGACCGCGTGCGTTGCCGTGGGTGGGATCAACATCACATCTGCATGAGAAACCCTTTTAAAGGATTTAAACAGCATGGTTGACCCTCCATTGCTCCCCTCCCGTACGAAGCACCTGAGCTTGTGGGACATTCACAATTCACGCTGATTCACGACTCGTCCACACGACACGGCCCCGCATCGTTACAATCACTGTCCCTTGTGAGAGGACAACATCGGGCTGCAACGTCTTCGCTTGCTCATAAGGGATGTTGGGCCATGGTATGGCGGCTCGGGCCTGGGCTTCCAGCGACCCAATGGCCTGCCCTCGAATCAGGGCTCGTTCTCAAGCTTCTATGGGTCCTTTGCTGTGGAGGACGGCCCTCTGCCTGACGCGAGGAGGACACTTCATTTGCACGCGGAGAGGCAAACGCGTGCTGCCAATGGCGACCTCGGGTTTGATTTTCATTTCATTTGGAAGGGAGGGAGAGTCTGAGTGTCATCCTCGATGGGGTTCACGAGGCGAGTGTTTGTGTGACTGAGGGCTTGTGAAAAGCTCGGCCAAGATGTATTGTTGTCTGACAAGGGGTTGTAAATGTCACAATTTACTGAGTGTATCCATGAGAAAAATACGAAACGTCTTTGTTTTTTAAGTATGATTCATTTGCATGCTTTGGATGGGGGAACACCAAACTACTCTGTTGTATTATCTAACTCCTCTGTGAATCCTGATAAGATTTGGCAGCCAGAATACAGAACGTTTGGAGTGGGACAATCCATGGTACATCTGCATCAATACAGCTATTTGCATGCTGTACACAATGAACAAAATAGCGTAAGAGCAAATAGAGCAGCTGAGATACGCTTAAGGTAAACAGCAGATAGTGGGCGTATGGAGGCAAGAAGCACTGATGGTGCTGAGAGACACTGCTCCCAATCATCCAACCTGTTGGACCAGTTCAGGCAGCCACCTGATAGGCCCAAAGGGACTGGGACTGCTTCCTTGTACCAGCTTCTCCAACCACAGCTTTTGCACACAGCCGGTATCAACGCCATGGGCACCTGCTGCATGGGAACGGAGGGCAGGGTGTATCTACTGTCAAATCCAGTTATTAGACCACAAGTCACATGTCCCCGGGCACCAAGGGATATATATATAGCATGTACTGTATATATAACACAGATATATATAGACAAAGATACTTCTAACAAATATATATATATTGATAATAAAATACAAATAGAAAAATATATATCGATTCAAAGCTATAAATCGATATTATATATAGATTATATATATATATATGTAAAAATGTACCTTTCACCTTAATTATCACTGGTGTCTGATCTGTTCAAATATGATTACAAATGACGTTTGCTTTTCGAAATGCATCGTTTTGGCAGAAGAAACATCTTCAAAAAACCAAAATGTTTGCAATACGTAAAATGGAAGTTGAAAAAACAAACATGTTTCCTGGTACATGACGAAGGCCTTTTTATAAAGGTCACAGCCAGGTCACCATTGAACCATTGCAGTGTTCTTTTTTTGCATTCATAAAAGTGCATGATGGGTAATGTGTTGATGGGAGCACCAAGGGCCGGAGAGGCAGCTGAGCTTGTTGCAGTAACGCGGCATCGCACTGAAACAAGCCAGCAGCCATGGCATGCGTGTGCATGTGCGTGCGTGCGTGCGTGCCTGTGTGGGCAGTGAGGCAGCAGAAGTCATCTGCTCAAAGAAAATACTGCGAATACATGGCACCATTTTCACTCTTACGTTCCCGTCGTTTCAGAACAGACGGTGTAAACTATCACGTTTAGTAGCGGTCTTAAAAAGCAAGTGACGTTTGGAGGGAATATATGTTGGAACCACTGGATAGATAGATATTGGGAATGGTTCTTCACTAGAAGAATATTTAAAAAAAAAATCTTTGTTGTGTATAATTTAATGTTCAGACCAAAGCACAGTTAGATAGAATGAGAAGCATAAAGCAAGGATAGGAAGATAGACGCACTGAGAGGGAATAATAACATTAAGAAATACAGAAAGAGAGAAATAAAGACAGCGATACAAGATGGAGACATTAAGAAAAAGGAGAGATAGATAGGCAGAATGAGAGCAAGGATGAGACCGACATAAAGAGAGGGAGAGAGCGATAATAGATTGTCAGACAGAGGGGGAGAGAATGAAGACAAAGAGATAGACAGACAGACAAAGAGAGACAGAGAGAGAGAGAGTTATAACGATATAAAGAGAGAGAGATAAATTAGAGCCAGAGATAGAGGAGAAGCAGGAGACAAAAGGCAGATACAAAGAGAGAGAGAGATCGAGAGAGAATATTTTACAGATATTTAATGTTTAAACCTTTGGGCTTTGGCCAGTTAAATGTACGCTTTCCATGCCAATATATCTCTTTGAATTAAATTGAATGAAAGACATGAAGAGAGAGAGAGAAAAAAGAGAGCGAGAGAGAGAGAAGGATGTAAAGAGAGAGAGAAGGATGTAAAGAGAGAGAGAGAGAAGGATGTAAAGAGGGAGAGGGGGAGAGAAATAGAGGAGGATGTATTGAGAGAAGGAGAGAGAGAAAGAGAGGAAGAGGTAAAGAGAAAGAGGATGAATCGAGAGAGAAGGAGAGTGAGGAGGAGGTAAAGAGAGAGAGGAGGATGTATAGAGAGAGAGGAGGAGGTGGAGAGAGGGGGAGAGAGAGAGAGAGAGCGAGAGAGAGAGAGAGAGAGAGAGAGAGAGAGAGAGAGAGAGAAAGAGAGAGAAGATAAATGAAGCTGAGGAGTGGGTGTGTATGGGGTGGAGGGGTGGGGTAGGGGAGGGGGGAGGAAGCTGCTGACTCATTGCGATTGTCAGGATGAGGCGGCCCAAGCTGCAGCGCTCGCTAAGTGCTCCATGACTCCTCCCCTCACATACACACACACACACACACACAGATACACTCAGGAGAACACACACACACACAGATACACTCAGGAGAACACACACACACACACACAGGAGAACACACACACACACAGATACACTCAGGAGAACACACATACACACACACACACACACACACACACACACACACAGGAGAACACACACACACACACAGATACACTCAGGAGAACACACACACACACACACAGGAGAACACACACACACACAGATACACTCAGGAGAACACACACACACACACACAGATACACTCAGGAGAACACACACACACACAGATACACTCAGGAGAACACACACACACACACACAGGAGAACACACACACACACACAGAACACACACACACACACTCAGAAGCGAACACACACACAAAGAAGAACACACAAGACACACACCTACACACACACACACACACACACACACTCAGAAGCGAACACACACACAAAGAAGAACACACAAGACACACACCTACACACACACACACACACACACACACACACAGAAGAACACACTGAGTCACAGAAACATGCACCATCACGTTTCAAGAAACTTACAGATACAGTTTATTACTCAGGCTGATGGGAGAAAGTGGACAGTGATATAACAGCGTTGTTGGGGTGACATTACTTAACTTTATTCACAAACAGCACAGCAACAATGACGTAATCAATCTGCAACGTCTGCGTGCGCATGTGTGTGTGTGGGTGCACGCATGTATGTGTGTGCAATTGTACGTTTGTTTGTGTGTGTGTGTGTGTGTGTGTGTGTGTGGCTTGGAGCCCTCAGTGTAAAAATACTCACACTTCAAAGCGCTAAACTAAAGCTTTGAGATGACAGCCAGCAACAGTGGGGCCGAAGAAAAAGTACCGAAACACACACACACACACACACACACACAAACGCACAAACGCGCACCATAAACACCAGTCCAAGTGTCAGATGGCAGTGCTCGTAATCTCAGCTACGCACTTCTAGCGGAGACAGTGATGAAGCCCTGCGACGCTAGCATTGTAACTCCATGGAAAGACCCCCCTCCCTCCAGCCCCCCCCCTCCCCCCACCACCACCACTGACAACCAATCATACTTCAGGGGGGAAAAGTAGGGAAGATGAGAAGAAGAGCCATGTAATCAGGACAAAACCTTTCCTAATCAGTACAATACCTATCCTCATCAGTAGTAGGACTGCTATCGGGCTGATTACTGATGTAATCAGCGTGAAGGCTAATGAATCAAATGCCTAAAAGTGGATTTCAGTCTAAAAGTGCATTTCAAACTCAAAGTTATTTCAATCTAAAAGCGCAATGGATTAAAAACTCAAGACAAGCCGCAGGAAATCCAACCGCTGTGGTCACGTACAAACACACACATGTCAATGTACTGTGTATGTGGACACATTTGGGAGAAGAATCGGTGATAATAAGTCACACGTTTTTCAGTGCAATGTAGTCATTGTTAATATTTGAGTCTCTTTCAAGTGTGTTATCAGGTCAACACACCATGCCTAACGGAAAGTGTATTTACATTAGAATAATAGAAAATAAACTCAGCTTACACTTGGGGTGTTGAAACCTGAACGAACGATGTGTACTTGCAGGTGTTACCAATAACAAGTGTGTGTGTGTGTGTGTGTGTGTGTGTGTGTGTGTGTGTATGTGACCTCACAGCTGTGAGGCGGAAGATATGATGCAACACGCTCCAGAGAAGAAGAAAAAACAAAACACGATGAGCTGTCCTCTGAAACATTCCACAGCGCCAGCAGCAATAACGGCACATGGCAAAGACAATGATACGCCTTGAAGGCCACACACACACACACACACACACACACACACACACACACACACACACACATACACACACAAAGCAAACATGCTTAGCATGTGCTTTCAACAGTACGCCGAAGTATGAAGAAAAACGACACACACACACACACACACACACACACACACACACACAAAGCAAACATGCTTAGCATGTACTTTCAACAGTACGCCAAAGTATGAATTCAAACGACAGACACACACACACACACACACACACACACACACACACACACACACACCTCATTGGACCACGACCAGATACACTGTGTAATGTAACCATGAAGATGTATTTTGACATGACGTCCAACAGTTAAACTGGGATTTAAAAATAGGCGCTGTGTGAGCGCCAGAGAGAGGCCTATCAGCTGTAACAAAACGTAGGAGAGATGAGGGCTCCTCCACAGGGCGTCTCATCATTGATTATTTGAATTGCAAATCCGGGCAGCCGGCACGCTGGTCTGTGTCCCAATGCCTCTTAACATTTAAAACCCACACACACACATGCTATCCTAAATACACACACGCTATTTTATACACACACATTATATTTTATACACACATGCTATTTTATACACACACACGCTATTTTATACACACACACACACGCTATCTTATATACACACACACTCTATTTTATATACACACACATGATATTTTATACACACACATGATATTTTATACACACACACACTATTTTATACACACACACACATGATATTTTATACACACACACATGATATCTTATACACACACACATGATATTTTACACACACACAAACACACACAATACAAACAAGTGTGAATGTAAACACACCAATGCTTCTTTAAACACATACACACACACACACACGCCTAGGCAGACATTCACACACCAGGGGCTGTCAATGCACACAAATATGCAAGGTCAAAACTGCTTTCTGTTAAATACGTAGTCGTAGCACACACACACAAACACACACACACACACACACATGCACTCCAGACAGCTGGCCCGACGTGAAAATCTGGCATTTACGTCAAAAAAACACAGACAGGACCGCCCACCTGCAGAGTGGGGGGAGAGTGGGGGGAGAGTGTGGGGGGAGAGTGTGGGGGAGAGTGTGGGGGGGGGGGGGGGGGGGGGGCTGTCATTGGACAACAATCTGGCTCCCGCTCTGATGATGTAATGACCCCCTGGTGATCGCTGCTCAGGTTGGGGTGGGGAAGAGGGTGGGTTGAGGGAGAGAGAGGTGGGGGGGGGGGGTGTAGAGAGGGGGAAGCAGTCTGATGGCGGGCTCAGACCCCCGCTAGCGGTCTGACATTTCTGTGTGGCCCCAAGCAACGTGATTTGTATTCGTGGAGTGTGCCACTGCGAAGACGTGTGACTGCAACTGTTGTGGATGACAGGGGTGAGTGTGTGTGTGTGCGTGTGTGTGTGTGTGTGTGTGTGTGTGTGTGTGTGTGTGTGTGTGTGTGCCGGGTGACATAGCTGTCCTGATGTGTGTGTGTGCATGT
>JACYXH010000639.1:1291586-1476586 GCA_026745465.1 Lota lota | reverse complement strand
TTTCTTAATTTGGACACATGACGTGAATCTTGAGCTTTAGTGCATGAGTATCATCTGTTTGAGCAGAGGGTTAATGTGAGGCATTCAAGAGACCCGCTGTGTTTCTCCAAACATCCATAGCCTCGCTCATCACTTTGCGGATGGCCAACAGAATAAAACTGTAGCACAAATAGAGTCAACCTTTAAAGGGGTGATCTTATGCCACCAGGTGTGAGTGTGATTAGCCATTACAAGCTATTTGAAAATCTGCCTTTTCCTGTGTTTTCATACATCTAGGTGGACACTCCCACTTGTGATGTCACTAAAACACAGGAAAAGGCAGATTTTCAAACGGCTTGTAATGGCTAACCACACTCACACCTGGTGGCATAAGATCACCTCTTTGGTTTGGTTCTTGGTCTCCAAGGTGACCTGTGGTGTCCCAAGCTGTAATTAAAGATTTCTTTGGCTTACAATACCTCGCCGAAAAGAGATATCTTCAATAAATAAATAACACCTTGATATATTGCGACAGGGTGCTTGTTCATCGCCACACAGACGCTCTCATTGACCTGTTCGTTGGCCAATAGACCGCTCCGTCATAAACATAGCTCAGTCTGTCCCGTCAGAGTTATGAGGTGTGTGGTTCTGTGGGCAGGTGGCAGGGCACATCACAGGCACTAATCAGAGAAGGTGTGAAGATGGATCGCTGAGGGATGTTTGGGCCTGGGTGAACTTGAGGCAATCACATACACACTCACACACACATATAGTTATACACACCGAACACACACACACACACACACACACACACACACACACACACACACACACACACACACACACACACACACACACACACACACAATGAAGGCCGAACCCACACACATTGTGTCAGCTGTCTGCTGGTGCTGTTATCCTATATGGATCACACATGAACACACAGAAGCACTGAACATACACATAACGAACACACGCACACACCAAGCATCCTTGCTCAACACTGTGGGTCAGCTGGCAGGTAGTCATCCTATATATCTATAAGGCCGGTCCACCAGGATAGTGCACCATGAGGGAAGACATGAGAAGAATCTGGCTCCACCACCATACACTGACTTCAGTGTGTTAAAAGCCTGCATGGTCCCCTGATGCTGTAGGGTACTGGGGATCTCAGAGGGGGGGGGGTCCACCTGAGTGATGGAGAGGGGATGGATAGTCTAGTGGTTAGGATGTTTGACTCCCAGACCAAAGGTACTAGGTTCTATCCCCTTACTCTTTACCCTGTAGGCATCCTTGAGCAAGATGCCCTAACCCCTATTTGCTCCTTAATGACATGTAACTGTATTCACTATCTAACCCCATCTGCTCCTAAATGACATATCTGTGATCACTAGCTAACCCCTACCTGCTCTTTAATGACATGCATCTGGATTCACTGTCTAACCCCTATCTGCTCTGTAATGACATGTCTCTGTATTCACTATCTAACCCCTACCTGTTCCTTAATGGCATGCATCTAGATTCACTGTCTAACCCCTATCTGCTCCGTAATGACATGTCTCTGTATTCACTATCTAACCCCTACCTGTTCCTTAATGACATGTATCTTAATTCATTGTAAGTCACTTTGGATAAAAGCATCTGACAATTTACTTAACAGTAAATACTAAGAACAGGAACTGTGGGATGCTGTCCAGACATTATGGACCAACATCAAAACTCAAGGGTTTCAACACCTTGTGGAAAATGGACATACATCTACACATGTGACTTAATCTGTTGAAGGACCAGTTTAGGTTTACATTGACAATCGAACAATGAAGAGGATGAATTGTCATTGTTTACTGGGAGGTTATTTTGCGTGTGGCGTAACATAGTTTCCATTGTCGAGGTGAAATTCTTCTCGGTTGTGTACCAGACAAAAGTTCTACAGATGAGCCTTTCCCTTCTGTTAATCCTCACTGCATCCATTTGAATGGCAGCTCAATCGTTAGTGTACAACACAGTCACACCCCAACAGCCTGTTTTCCTCTCCCTGTGTGTGTGTGTGGGTCTGTGTCTGTGTGTGTGTGTGCGTGCATGCGTGTGCAAGAGCCTGGTGTGAAGCGAGGCAGAGCGGGCCTACGTAAAAAAAGTGATTCACAGCGCTTTTGAAAAGACTCAAAGGAGAGCTCCGGCATCCTGTTGCCCCCCTCCTTCTTCCTCCCCCAAACCGCCTCACTTCCTGGCTGACATGGGGCCTGGGACTAGGCTGCTCTCCTCGCTCCCTATTGGCTACATCCATAACGATGACCTCAACCGACACAGATGACCTAAACCAAAACAGCAGGGAGGCCGACAGCTACATAGAAATATAAAGATGAACCAATGTTTGAAAAACGCACTAAAACATAAACACTCTCACGACATAGTAATTCCTTGTTTTTGTTTTTGTTTTTGTTTGTTCACATTGCACCATATGCATTTCATAGTGCATTTCTAAGTTCAGGAGATTTCAGGTATCGGATCAACTTTGGAAGGTTTGAACGATTGGAAGTTTGCAATGGTAAGATTTGGCACAATACTGTCCCCTATCTGTGCTCTACAGCAATTTCAACAACATCTGCTAAGCTTCGGGGGGCAGTAAGATGATCAGATTTCAGAAATGAAAAACAGGGACATTTGTAGTTTGGCCTTCCACATATCAACGGAATATAAAAAAAAGTATGATATCTGAAACGAAAAAAGGAACATGTTTATGTTTTGCCTATCATGGTTAATGTAATACTGTAGTAAAAGATTGGGCCTGATGGTTTACTATGTGTTTTAAACTTCGATATACCAGCCCAAAATAGTATGCTTTACGAATAGGGTATCATTCAATATTGTATTGATTGCATATTGTTATTGATCGCTCATGCCTGCTTATGGTATAAACCCCCCCCCCCCCCCCCCCCCCCCCCCCCCCCCCGCATAGCAAGGTCCCGTCACAGGCTTTCAAATAGACACAAGAATAATTACCAACTGTCTAGAAATTAATTGTTGAGAGCAAGAAATAACCTTTGCCTTTTCTAAATCGATCCATACATTGTTATAGTCATCTAAAGAAAAAATGGGGACAGTTCCGGGGACAGCTCTAGCCGGGGACAGGCCACCAAAAACTGGGGACTGTCGACGGGGACATCTGGTCACCCTAGCCTACAGTAAATTCTACTATGAACAGGTGTGAACACCTGTTCATACCATCATAGTATGTTCAACATGTATGCAGTATGGCCTGGTGGGCATGGAGGGTTTGTGAGGCGAGATGTTTCACATGGCGATGGGTGTGACATAACAGCTGAAATATAAGCAAGATATTTCAGCATGTGTGTACTGGGAGGGAAGTGTCTGGTAGTGATCCAACAGCTGTTTTTTCATCCCAAATTATATTACGACTGGTCTCCAAATGATATTAAAACAAATCTCCTTGAGAAGTACAATAACACAATAACAACAGACTAAGTGTGCCCTATGTTATCGATTTTTAAAGCTGCCATCAGCAATTCTTGCTCTCCCACACTTTGGGGTGATTCAATTGTGTTAAAATATGTTTTGATTGAGGCACATGGTTCTCATGCATTGAGATCCATAGCAATCACCGCTGTCTCTCGTTGGGCCAATGTAAAGTCCCCCTCTGCTCTTGGCTCTCCTGGCTGGTACCAGCGAGCCTGCCCGTCCAGACACTCCCAGAGCACTTAAGAGCAGCAGTGCAGAGCGGTGCAGCTGAGCAGGAAACCCACCCTGCCGGACCCCTCCCCACAGGCTGCTGCTGCAGCACGTGTGACCACAAAAACAACAGCCACACCCCCCATCCCCTCCATGTGAAGATATTTCCTTGAGACAAAGTCTTTCCCCTGTAAGGAAGTTCCTACCATGAAGATCATGTCAGAGTAGAGAGTTACTATTGACAAATGCAATTGTTTGTTCATTTGTAGGTTTTATTTGTGTCTTTAGGCATTAAGACTGAAGCTGTGTTTGATGATGTATTCATATTTAGATTGCGACAAAGTTATTTGTTGTGTTTTATTTTAATCATAGACTTTTCCATAAAGTATTTGTTAACACAATAATTTACGTTAATTAACATTACTTAATGCAGTAATAAGCATTAACTAACAATTAACCAACAGATAGTTAAGTTTACTAATTGTCTAGTAATGATTTACCAATCGTGTTCATGTATACTAAGGGTGTTCGTGTTAACTAAGGTATGAATTTATACATTATTTAATAGGGTTATGATTAACCCTAACCCTTACTCACTAACCCTAACCCATATGCTTATGGTATATAATAATGTTTATTACTGCATGAACTAATGTTAACTAGTTAATGGTTCCTGGTGTTAATCTGAACTGGTACACTGATGGGATGGAATAACGTTTTTTTTTTTTTTTGTAAAGTGGTGCCATAAATGTGTTGCTCTTCTTCAGACGTGATACTTGACATCACTCAGAACTGATAGGACATTAAGGCTCCACCAACACCGTTCCCTCCTGTCGCCTTGCCCCACATCATTATGGAGATATTTGAAATGAGAGGGAGACATGTCTGCCATAACGGAAGCGCCACGCCCACCCCGGTCAGCAGGATTTCTGTAGGTTCACAGCAGGTGATGTTGGACCGGAATGGACGGTGACTGGTGAACAAGTCAAGAGAAAGCATGTGATAAGTGGCAGCTCAACCGCAAACCATATGTTGCCCTGCATACGTTCTGCTGTACCTGGCTAGCCAAAAAAAACGAAAACAAGGTCTAGCAAAGAGAAAAACAAAACATGTACAAGCGACGACGGTACTTTGTGTCTCTTACAGGCCTGCTTGTGCTAATGTACTGACTGATAGTAATAAGGCATCAATAATGCAGTAGTATTGTTATGAAGTTGTGCTAACTGGCCTATGATTGAAAATTAGTGGGGTAAGGCTGGTCCCTATTGGGCCGTAGTCGTTCACTAAATGTAGTATAAAAATTGTTGATAACGCAAGAAACGTTCTTCCAAATGTAATCTTCACTTACGTTGGTTGCAACTGCATTTTTTATTTGAAAAACAATATTGTTGGGTACAAAACCACCTTATCCCAAGACTCTGTGGGACTGCAGCATCTACTTTTGGATAGCTTGCTTTTTCTTTTGCGAACATCATATTTACTGCATAAATAATTTGCATTAAAGTACTCCAGTTCATAATCAAGTTGTAAAATGTGTATATGTTATAGTACAATTAAAGTGTAGATAATTGTATAGTTTGATATTACTTTATACTTAAGTAATGTTTAATAGAGATCATCTGAACTGCTGTTGGAAACTAGGGAGCATAAACTATGATACACATTTTCCACCACTGCTTCTGCCCCACCCTACAATCTCTATAACAGTAGTACATAGCCCCATTATCCAAATAATAACAGTCTCTAGCATATGCAACAAAATTTATCTTGTTTAGGATCTTGATTTCTTTTCTTTTTTTTATAATAGAATCGCAAGCAGGCGTGACCATGGGATTAAGTTTACAAAACTGGATCAGAGACTAAGCCCGAGAATACATTCTCACATACAAGTTCTGGGCTTGAAGGTGAAATTATGTTTGTGATGTGGCAATAATATACACAGTTCATCGCATTTATCCAAAGTGAATAACGGGCATAAAGCTTACAACAATGAAAGCATACAATTGAACTGGAGCAACTCGTTTCTCCAGTTTGGTTGTATGATTTGATAGTGCAGAGCATAGGAAGCAGCAATAGGAGTTCATGTTCTGCACTCATGGTGGCACTATACAACAGAGGCAAACGTGGTATGAAATATATGTTATGTTGTCTATGTGAAACTAAATGGGAATCTGCTTTATAAAGTGTTAATATTCTGTCAAAAGGCAGTTGATATTATATGACTGATTATAGAGAAACATTGCAACACGCAACAGTAGTTAGAAATGTGCATGTGGCATGTTGAGTGTGCTGTTATTAGTTTCATTGTTGACCTAAGGGCATTTTTTGCCCAGCAGTTTTACAACTGTTTTACAGCAGTTTTTTTTATTTTATTATTATTATCCACACAGGAAAAGTAAATACATTCCAACTGTCCAATTCAACCTGGAGCTTAAACATGTTGAATCTGAGAGGGTATGCAATATTCAGGATACTTTTGGGGATACAAATTGGAGCTAAAATAAATATTTGTGGCAGAGAAACAGGCTGAAACGGCAGAGGAGGGCTTCCTCCTAATGATATATCCACAGTAAACAACATGAAAGACAAGAGTGGAAACACAGCAAAATCACAAGGTAGCCATTTAGTTAGAGTGGGCCAGTTAGGGACTAATGTTCATTTTATTGAGCCTGTAATCCATAAGTCATCAGCCTCCACTGAACCTCTACTGAAATATGTTTTAATTTTAGACATCCTTGACATGGACAAGAGAAACATTAACACTGACAACACCATTCGACCGCCATGTTCTTGTATTGGAAAAGCAGTTGTGTTTTCCACAATAATGGTACATGTTTACCATGGCTGTTTACCAAGAGTTGGGTACTTTGATATTGTGGCTTTTACCGATCCGTAGGCACTCAAATGTTTTGTTTGGGAAGGAATCTGGCCGGGTATCAAGCATCGGCATGGAAGATGAAGACATAGGAATTGCTGATCTTCTCATTGATGGTCTTAGACCACTAAGTACAGAGTGCCTAAGTATAAAAAAATATTAATTGAGTGATGGGTGGATAGATGGATGGATGGACAGATGAACAGATAGATAGATAGATGGATGGATGGAGGGATGGATAGACGGAGGAATGGATAGATAGATGGACAGATGGACGGATGGATGGAGGGATGGAGGGATGGAGGGATGGAGGGATGGAGGGATGGATGGACAGATGTACTGGATGGAGGATCAGATGGCGGGGCTGCTGTATGGATGGATGGATGGATATGCGGATGGATGGACAGATGTATTGAATGGATGGTCGATGGGCAGAGGGATGGATGGAGCAGAGGGCATGGATGTGGGCCCAGCACCACAGCTGCATGATGCTGGGAGGCTACAGACAGTCCTTGTCTCTGGGCCACATAGCTCCTTTTCATGCCTCTCTAAACACTACACCATTGATCTAGAGCTCCGCAGCCTCCACCGCACCGCAACAACTCCTGCGCCTCCCCGATCGAATCGTGCTCCAAATTACACACAGAACAAGAAAATCAAAAAGGTCATCCAAATAACCCACAACTTCCAAACCTCAACAGTACGACCATGTATAACCTTGGTAGCCTAGGTATGCATTTAGAGGAGCTATTTGCTGTAAATGTGAACATAAACTGGTACAACTACAAAGCCCCTATGTTTACAGTATAATGAGAATACTCAGGCAGCAGAACTCCTTACAGTAGCTTAACATCAGCCCCCTCAGTTACTGCAAAACACTGCTGCTGTAAGATCTTCCCAAGATGTCGGCCCTTCTCTCCGTCTTTCTCTTCCGTCCAACTTTTCCTTCTCTCTCTCTCTCTCTCTCTCTCTTCCTCTCTCTCTCTCCTTCTGTTTATTTTGAAAATGTTTTTCTTCTGAGTTTTTTCCCTCTTATCACACCACACACTCTTTCGCCTCTCTGCTCGAGTTTGCCCGCCCTCATTCTCTCTCTCTCTCTCTCTCTCTCTTTTCTACCACTGCACCTCCCTCACTCCATCTCTCCCTCTCTACATCTCTCTCTACCTCGGCTCTCTATTTCTAGGCTGCTATCATATTATTATATCGTTTTATGGGTTATTGTTGTATAGGTTACAGCAAGGTCTATTTATATATTTAGCACCTTAAATTAGTCTAATTTGATTTAGTTTTTAATTCTTTTTTAATTGCTGTTTGATATGTGGGGATGCCCCATTGTCACTCAATTCAGCTGTACTCTTTGCAATGACAATAAAATGAATCTCTCTCTCTCTCTCTCTCTCTCTCTCTCTCTCTCTCTCTCTCTCTCTCTCTCTCTCTCTCTCTCTCTCTCTCTCTCTCTCTCTCTCTCTCTCTCTCTCTCTCTCTCTCTCTCTCTCTCTCTCTCTCTCTCTCTCTCTCTCTCTCTCTCTCTCTCTCTCTCTCTCTCTCTCTCTCTCTCTCTCTCTCTCTCTCTCTCTCTCTCTCTCTCTCTCTCTCTCTCTCTCTCTCTCTCAGTTTGCGTCCGGCTGCCCATAATGCCTGGTTAATATTCACTGGGTCCCTTCAGAGGCAGCTCTATACACAGTCTCAGAAGAAGAGGAGCTAAAGGCAAATCAATAAATGGCATACACTGTTACGATCCCAGAAGACGCCTCCCGTTTATCTTCTTCTATTCCCCATTATTTACCATCGCCTGCAACCACCTTTAGCTGGTGATCCAGAATGTTGAGGGACATTTCAGAACCCTCAAACATCCGCAGTTTAAAATATCCTCTCTTTTGATTAGACTATAACCCATTAGAGGAAGGGCAGGTTATGTTGTGGAACTGAATGTAATTGTAGCCCAGGGGGAAATATTGAGATACTTCTCTATCTATTCAGTTCTCTATATCCAAGTACCTGTGTATGTGTGTGTGTGTGTGTGTGTGTGTGTGTGTGTGTGTGTGTGTGTGTGTGTGTGTGTGTGTGTGTGTGTGTGTGTGTGGCACCTTGGTCATCGCCAAATCCATCCATATGGAAGACCTTTCAGATCAATTGGGTTTAGGTTGCTTGTAACAGAATGTGTGTAGCTGTGCAGACACAAAAATAAGGCTGACTAGGCCTTTACTGATTGAGTTGTCATAATACTAACACAACATAACGTTGAAATCTGATGGAATTTAAACTGCCAGCTTCCCAGCGATGTTTCAACAAGCTTCCCCATACACACAAGAAATGGAGAAGCAACGTGAAGACATGAAACTAAAACCGAAACCACAAAAAGGCCCAAGCTACATTTGGAGGGTTTCTGAGAATAGTGACCCATCTGCAGTGTTTATTTAAGACATGGGTTGAAATGAGCCGGAGGTTTGAGTGGACTTCAAACAATCAGGAGTCTTTTAGATCTTAAACAAAATCCGAGATATATCTTTGAATTGGCTTGCTATGCACACCTTAAAAAAAAAAGATATCCTATTTGCATTGCCGTTTGCAAGTTCATAAAGTAAGTTGGGTACAAACTACATTTGTGAAACAAATTTGAAACAAAGAATACTGTTTGTTTTTTCTTTGAAGCTGAAAAGAAGGGCTATCATTTCAACATTTAAGCTGGTGGGTATTTGGTTTTCACACTGTTTATTTCATTATTAGGTAAGAAAGTATACACATTTAAAAAAATACAAAAGCGAAGAAGGAAGGTTGGCAGACAATATGATATAATGTATATACTGCTGTGAGAAATAAAGAAATAAAACACCAGAAAAATCCATAAACTGTGGGTAGTTGCAACTTTACAGGTGATGCCCGCCTCAAAATCACAACCTTTTGCTCTTTCTGTCTCTTCAGATGACGACCTCATGCATCACCTTATCAATGTTTAAGGTGAAGCTAAACTTAAGTATTCATTGATTTTTCTCCGATCTCCCAAAGGGTCTGGGGGGTGCAGTTCAATATTTGATTGCAGCAAATTAATGACAATGCATAATATATAATGCATAAGCATTTCAAGAGAAGATATATTCATTTGTCAAGGTAGAGGCCATCAATTTATCGTGACTTAAAAAAAGGGGAAATCACTCCACAAATAATAGACTCTAACTTGTGGGTAAATGAATGGGAAAGAACCACTGTTGGTACATTCAGTACAATGAGTTCACTTCAGCTTGTCTTTAATAAAGCGGAAGTGTGAGCCCTTATCTAGTTTACATGTGGGAATGGCCACCATTCTGTGCAACAGCAGCACTCACTTCCTGGTCAAAAGAAAATTAGTAACCATGTGCCTTCTGCCTCTATGACACTATGCACACTGCCTGCCTGCAGACTAGAGTCACACATCAGGAACGACTGCTTTGAGAGGTTCTGCGTCTGGTTCAGGTAATCACTGTCTTACCTGCTCTATAATTAAACCACACTCATTTTGTCCAAGTTTGTTGTTATGTAGTGTCAGGAGTTTGAATTTTTATAATAGTATTAAAATGACGTTCTACAAAGGCAACAATGTGTTGTTTACATGCATGTTTGTTGAAGATTAATAGAATATTCTGCCTATAGCTGAAACTTTATCGTGCTGAAATTCAATGCCATATAGATACTGCATTGGATTTATGTAAAGTATGTTTGTTAAGTATATATATTTTCTCAATAGTAGTAAATAAAATGGCATTTAATGGTTAATGTCAAAATATAAACTAGCTTTCATTTGTGACAAAGCTTTTTCATAACTTACACACCCAGATCACAGTTCTGTGATTTCCAAAGTTGCCTCAAGGTTACACCTATCTATAAGTACATTTTCAGAATAGTAATAAATAAAATGGCTTTTATTTTATGGTCCATGCATATTTCACTTTCATTCGTGACAAAATGTTTTCTCATAGTTTACACCCCAGATCACGTGCCTCATGTTCTGAGTAGCCTCACTGCATACTTTAGTTAATTCTCATTCAAACCTGTTGGCCTCAGATATCTCAACAATGAACGGAATGATATGCTCAGCGGCTATGTAGAAAATATTCAACCATTTAAAAAAAAAAGATCTTACATGTTTAAAGGAAATTTGAGCCAAAAACAAGATATTTAGAAGTATCTCATGAACCTTGATGGCCGTGTGTTGGAATGAGAAACTTTCTCTCTAAAAAGTCAGCTTTTTCCAGCTGATTTTAATCTACATTTAATTTAATAAAATGCCAGTTGGTCTGCTGGCTTGTCGTGGGTCATGTGACCCAATGAGTAGTACAGAGGCTGCTCCTTTGCAGGCCTTGTGTGAATATCCACTACATTGTTTTGGTGAAGACCCCCAAAACAAAGGACACTAAACCCCCATTTTTGTTAATCAACTTTTATATGAAATTTGCTGCTATACAGAATTTTTCACAACAACAAAGACATGAATAAAAAAAAAACGGAACAACAAAACATTATGCACTAACACGTGATTTGTCATTCAATCAGAACGTAAACTTCCATTAAGCACACCTTAGTGTCAACTTCCACAGCAGGAGCCTTCAAATCCATTAATATGTAAATACAAAACGTAGCACTGCATAGTGGTCTCCCTGTTGTACTGTTGCTCTGCATTGATACTGTATTCTTTTCTCTGCGTGTCAGAGCTCAAGATGTTCCCATGGCGATGGCTGGCTCTGCTGGCGCTCATCCCGCTGTCCCTGAGCGCCAATGCGGGGGTCAAGGTCAAACTGACACAGAAAGGACTTGATTTCGGTGGGTTCAAGTCGTCATCTTCGCTGTCTGTTTATCCAAAAACTGTTTTTCCCCACAAATGTTATAGACTTAGTCAAGTGTCACTGTACACAACATAACAGCTATTGACTTTGAATTCCTTTCCATTTCCAGGCAGAGAGCTTTTCATGGTCTATCTGCAGGAGACCCTGATGAACATCAAGGTGCCTGATATTTCGGGGACAGAGCGGATAGATCCCATCGGCAAGGTCCACTACAGTTTGACAGAGTAAGACAAGGAAGCTCACACCTCTACACTCGCTATTCCAACTTCACTGCGTGCCATTGCCATGTTTACTTAACTTTGTTTACGTCTTTGTTTTTTATTTGAATCAGCATTTTTCCACACGTTGCCATCATAGGATCGTGAGAGAGAGACTAAGATTACACTTTACTATCCATTGTATTCGTACAGCCCTTAATCACAGCTCCAATCAGTCTTAAAGGCACACATTTTGCCACACCCCCTAACCCTACAGCACCACGCTGTTGCGATGTCTGTTGTTCTGTTCCACCGTCATCGATGTAGTCTTGTCGTGCGACAAAGGCAGTCATTTTCCCCTTTTCTTCCGGTGTTTTTCAGAATGCATATTGTGAAACTGAGTTTACCCAGCTCGGGGGGTCTGGTGCCAGGGACGGGCATCACCCTGACCATCGGTAACGCCTTCCTCAGCCTCCATGGAAACTGGAGGGTGAAGTACTTGAGAATCGTGTATGTAGGACAACTGCAACCACTAATAGACAGATGTGGTCGTTTGTCTACTCTTTTCTATTTGGTCGTTCATTAATTACGCATATGCTTCTATCCAAAACATTCAATCTAAAGATAAATGTAAATCGTAGATACACTCATCAAGGTAGGGGGTTAGGGATTCATGCTCAAATAGGCCTACAAGTCGACTACTGCCATTGGGGTTCAAACAACCCAGGACCTTTTGGCAGGGAGTAGAGACCACAGGATGCTATACTAGACTCTCCTGTACCCTGCTCTCATCTGCCAAACAAAAAGATACATCCTTTGTTAAGCAAAGGGTAATAAGCAGACATTACACTTTAATCTGTGAAAGGAATATCCTGCCCCTCATTTCAATTTCCTTTCATCAACATAATAAATCTCCTCTTTTTTCTTTTCACCGCCCTGATTCTGAACAGAAAGGACAGCGGCTCATTCGACCTGGCGATCCGGGACCTGACCATCACCACCAGTATCTCCGTCCGCAGCGACGAGACGGGCCGCCCGGCCATGGCGATTGCCAGCTGCGACTCCACGCTGGGTGGGGTGAGCATCAAGTTCAACGGAGGTGCCAGGTGAGAACCCAACACCTCTCATTAAACACATGGGGGACTTGGTTGTGTTTTGATTGGCCGAATGGTTTTTTTGGATTGCAGGGCCAGGATATGATTTTAGGGCGTTTGGCTCCCAGCTGAAAAGGTACCAGGTTCCATCCCAAATGTCCGCAGTTCATTTTCGGCATCTTTGAGCAAGGTGCCCCACCCCTACGTGCCCATTAATGACCTGTGTTTGAATTCACTGCGAGTTGCTTTGGAAACTAGCATCCACGGACTGAATAAATAGGGAATAGAAATGAACTCTAGCTTGGTGGCACTGGTTTGGATCATGGATGTGTTCTGTTCCATGTTCATGCAAGTTCTCGGACCAAACCCGACACACCCAAGCAGTGATAGGGGTAATTGGGGAGCCAACATTTCCTGTAGGTGTTGCCAGTCCATCATTGGGGAGTCATCCTGTCTGACACATTGCAGGTTAGGACCAACCACCTCCTAGACTTTCCAGGCAGGGAGATAAAAGAGGATGTCTAGCCTGTGAGGCTTCTGTTAATCATTCAGACAATGTGTTTTTCAGCTGGCTGTACAATCTTTTCACCAGCTTTATTGAAAAAGGATTGCACAGCTCATTGCAGAAACAGGTGAGAACATAGTTTCCTTGTGGTCTCCTATACTCTTTCAGAAAAGGGAAGCATATGGGACAGTATGTGTATCTTAGCAAGTAGACCTAATAAATAGGCAATAGATGGTGTATTTTGGATCCAACGTAAACTGGACATTATTCAATTAGAAGTCAAAAGTTTTGTTGACCTTGGCAAATGAAAGGGTTTTTATTTTAGCTTTGTCTCTGAAAATATAATAGCTGTTCCCATGTTTCAGAAGATAGTATCTGACATACTATATCTATCCATCTATCCATCTATCCATCCATAGATCTAAATAAACAACATTCCTGCGATTAAAAAAGCCCCAACGTATGCTTTTGCATTGCAGATATGCCCTCTGGTGGCAGAATCGATATCTAACGTGAACCAATACCTGAAAACCCTCAAAGGTAAACTATTATTAATGAAACCTCAACAATAATATCTACAACCTATTATATTATTGTTGGCTGATGTGAATGTTTCTTATCCTGCAGTCCTGGCCCCAGTGGACCAGTATGCAGAGATTGCATATCCCATGGTGTCCTCACCGGAGATTTCCAACTCCTCCATAGGATTCAATCTGCAGGTGAGTTCATCCTGCTCTGGCTCAATGGCTTTCTAAAAAATCTATTAAGATCAATTATGTGCCGTCACAAAAATGAGTAGACACTAATGTAATACCTCTGATGCAGGTCCAATGATGGAATTATTTTTAATCAAACAAAGTAAGATTGCCAGACTTTCCAGATTAAACCCATCAAGTAGTTTGTTATTAAGCAAGGGATTTCCATATACACTACAAATGCATGTAAGTGGGTAAAACCATTAATTGCCAGGGACATAACTCTGCATAATCTACATATTGCCTTCCCTCTACATGAGAACCAAGTATAAACACATCTTTCCTCCTGTCCAGGGGGAGTTCTACAACATCGGCCACCACATGGAGCCCCCCTTCTCCCCCACACCCTTCTTCCTCCCCAACCAGGAGCAGAGCATGCTCTACATCGGCATGTCCGCCTTCACCGCCAACTCCGCCAGCTTCGTGTACAACAAGGCCGGCATCTTGAGCATCAACATCACAGACGACATGGTGAGATATTGACTGTTGGTTTAGGAATTCGGGAATTCCAGGAATACTGGGAAATTCTGAAAGTTTGGGATTCTGGGAAGTACTCAGAGGGGAAATGGTCATGTTTTTATCCAGAGATGACACAGCACCGCCTTTAAAGTCTGTCTTTGTTCCAACAGATTCCTTCAAGTTCTCCTATTCGGCTGACCACCAGAACGTTTGGAGCATTCATTCCACAGGTGAGAGAAGAACCACACATTTCAAAGTAAAAGTCTTTACTTTGAAGATGAGAACAGAACATCAGACAAAACTCAAAACTATGCACATAACTTATGTGAATGGTATGAAAAATACCAGCAACAATATCAAAATAATGTTTAATGAAAAGGTACATAAAACATATAACAGCATTATACATACAAGTAAATACTAATTAAATCGTATTATGAATTGAGGTGCCAATGTGGTAAATAGAAGGAAATGCAAATCTACAATAAACAGTTTACGTGTTACAAGTCTATTGTGATGGCAATGGGTGATCTTGGGTATTGTTCTAGATCGCCAAGATGTTCCCGGATCTGATGATGGAGCTCCAGGTGAAGATGATGAAGGACCCCCTCATCAACGTAGAGGCAAACAACGTGACCCTGGGCGTCTTCAGCTCCCTAACAGCCTACGCCATCCTCGCCAACTCCTCACTCGCCCCCCTGTTCGTGCTCAACGTGGTATGATCACTTCAAATGACCACGTGCAGTATCAGCGGATGGGTCTGATTGAACTAATTTCAGTAAAAACGGTGAAAAGGTTAAGTTAGTGTGTGTTATGTAGTGGGAGATGACATTACCTGGCTAAGAACGGGTTAAATAGAAACCAATACAAAATTCAAAACTGAATATTAATAAGTGTATGAGCAAAAGTAATTATCCCTGAGGGGAAATTCTTTTTGCTGCAGAAACACAATATAAACCCAACACACATCCGGTTATGTGTTGAGATATGAAACACACATACACAGTTGTGTGGATATGTGTTGAGATATAAGGCGAGATATGAAATTCTCAGGATAGTGCCATGGATAGTATTGGCCTTCCTGACCACATGAATGTTGAAGACTTCATTCAGCGGTGTCTGGCCCAACCCAATAATCTTGCTGGCCACTTTCACAACGCTGCCTAGTGTTGTTATTACAGACTCACGTTTCCAAACAAGGCCACCATGCAAAAAAGTTAGCAGAGATGTCCTTAAACAGAAGTCCAGTCTTGCTTTTATGGAATCAGTGAATTATTTATGATTCAGAGATGAGACCCAACATGATCACCACAAAAAAAGAAATACAAGGTAATGAAACCAAACTGTTTCAGGAAGCTCAATTTGTTGTCTGCAATAGGATGCTAGTGTCAGCGCACGTGTCAACGTGATCGGGAATAAACTGGTGGGAGCGGTTACCTTGAACAAGTAAGTAAATACAATAATATTACCACAAAGTATAACTAATAACCAGCAACACATCAGATTGCATCACATTCTTGCTTTCTCTAATATTTACAGGTTGGACATGTCTCTGGAGAAAAGCTATGTTGGGGACTTCCAGGTAAGTGGACAGGTACTGTTGGATGGTTAAATTAATGACATTTGGAGACTCTGGAGTAAACCACATACTTCAGTGACCTGGGTGTTTACATCGTGAATAACCAGCTGTAACCCCTATAGATCGGACCCCTTCACAACATCTTCCAAATGGTCCTCAAGGTGGCGGTATTATCCAAAGTTAACGGTGAGAACGTCAATCACTCTACATTACATGAATGTATTGGTAGAGCAGAGGGAACATACATTATCCATACTGTAGTGAGACCAGATATATCTCTACATCATTCATGATCAGCTTTATATTTTATGAATCATAAATAGTTCAAGCATATATATTCACTGAACACAAAAGTATTATATGTTACATTTCATCAGTGTCAAGCAGATACATTATAACAAGGAAAAGGTTTTTTAGATAAATTGATCTTTACATTTATGGAATATCAGCTAAACATAATATTTCTAGAGTTTAAAAATTTAATACACACACCGTTATGTGTGAAAGTCTATGTTTTAATAAACAACCAAAAGAAAAGAGCACCAACATAATGACCATTACTGCATAACTGATAATGATAATCTTTTTCCTCCACAGAGAAGCTTGGAGAGGGCTACCCTCTGCCCAGCCTGGGGAAGATCAACCTGATAAACACCCAGCTGCAGGTCCTGAAGGTCAGACAACCTCCAGCCAATCCTTCACAGCACCCCTCATGACCCCACACAACATGGGCTTAGTCACTTAGCAACCTTCTTGGTTCTAAACGCTAGCTGGGAAGGGGAACTGAATGCAGAATTCCTTCCACATTCAGTTCCCCCACCCAGCTACTATTTAGATGGAACTAAGATGGCCACTAGGTGAATAAGGACCATGGCGGACACGAGCTACAGCTGTATTCATTACAAGTGCTGGATGTGATGTCATGATCCCAGTGAACAACACTAGCCTGCTGCATCACTCTGATAACTCTTGCTGTTGTGTGTTTCGGTCCAGGGCTACATGGTGATCGGGACAGACCTCGAGATTCCAGGATCAAAGTTCCTGAAGAACAACAGATCACTCAAGACACCTGTCCGAAAACAAGGCATAAATTAATTCCATTTTGTTCTGGGATCAATAGGCATACCTTTTTAAGTTTGTAATCACTTTCTTTGATATGGTTTGAGGGCTCGTTTCAATTTTCACAACTTGACACACATTTGTAGTTTTCTATGTTTTTTAATGCACACTGTTAACTCAGACATTCATGTATGAACACCAACAAAAGCAGTTTACCTTTAAATATATGAATGCTTCAATAAGTACAACACATTAAATAAATTTGCCTTCAAGAATATGTTTTGTCTTAAATGGCTGCATCTTCTGTGTGGATATTAGACCAGGGTTCTAGAAGCTTCTGTGTCTAGCTGTTGGCCAATCAGATTATCCCGTTGTACTGGGCAGTCACTTGGAGAGCCGAGGCTCAGAGCCCGCCCCCGCAGACTCTGGGAGTTTGCCGACATTATCTACAGAGGGGAAGACATGGACAAAAAACTAGCATTTATAAATAAGTGCCATCTAATTATAACCTACATTAACAGTCAAAATGGGCATGTAAGAGGCAAAAGTTACATATACAGTCTAAAATGAAATGTATTTGTCAAGAAGAAAACGCCAAGCAGGTTTTACAGTTCTATTGCAATCAACCCGAGAGCGAAGCATACCTTCACTAGTACATAGTCTCCAGCTTTGACCGCAGCAACACCAGAGTCTAGAGCGCCGTCCCTCCCCTCCCTGGGGAAAATCACCTTCACGTTCCCGTCGCTCCTGCCACACAAGTCCTGCGCCGACCTCTTACTTTCCTGCGCAAAGATACAAACATCGGCCAATGCCAGATATCGGCATGAACATGGCGGATAATAAGTTGTGTTTTTTTTAGTGGCATTATATATATATTTAAAACATTACTGTGCCGTGTGGCTGTGGTTCTATCCAAAAACAACCACCGTCTGACGTCATGACCCAACGGCGTAGCGTCCATCGACCCCTATAGTACCTTGTGACCGTCGGTCCCACATGTAGCCCGTCAGGCGGGCCGTGGCTGCAGTACTCACCCCCTCCACTAGGACGAGCTGTGTGGTGCCGACCAGGGCGCTGTTGACCTTTGCCGCCTCCTCCCTGAAGGCGGAGATGAGCTCCTCCAGCCGCCGCTGCTTCACCTCACCTGGAACGTCGTCCTGGAGAGCGTGGGAGGCGTGCGTTTTCTGCGGACGGACGCACGTGATACGATCATTTAGCGGGATTTATATATTTGCCAGGTGCTTTTCTCCTTTTGTCGTTAAAGTTGCTTTAGGCAAAATTTGAGAGTCGGCAAAGAGCGGGAGGGCACGATTTTGAAAGAAATTATAACGGGTAGCTGACGAATGGGCCAAGGCATCTCTAACAAATTACACTCAAATGACCTACTGCTCTCAAATCTTACCTACAGCATGTTTAAACAGGTAGGGGTTGGGGGCATCTTGCTCAAGGATGCCTACAAGTAGACTTCAGACATTGGGATTCTTAACCAGAACATTTTGGAGAGTCAAACATAACTATTTTGAATTTCCCCCTGTATGAATAAAGTATACGGATTCTGAATAGACTATCCTGACTTCAATGGGGCATTTTCTTTCTCAATTGCAAACACCCTAACCACTATACTATCCTGTCCCCGATAATGAATAGAGAGTGTGTACGGCTAGGCTGAGGCTCTGTGATGTAGACAGCCGTGTACTCACCTTTCTCATGCTGTAAGCAAACAGGAAGCCCACATTGTAGCCCACCTCCCTGATGAGAGACAGAGTCTGCAGGTGGTCTTCCTCCTCCTCCCCGCAGAAGCCTGCGATGAAGTCACTGCTGAGGCTCACACCTGACCAGGTGAAGAAAAGTTGATACACACACACACACACACACACACACACACACACACACACACACACACACACACACACACACACACACCACACACACACCACACACACACACACACACACACACACACACACACACACACACACACACACCTCAAGATATAGTCAACATAATTGAGAAAGTGGAGATTGTTTGTTTTGTTCAGTCCATTATCAGCAGATAAAAGTTGAAAATAGAGATAAAAGATGCTTTACCGGGGACTATTCTCTTGATGTTCTCCACGAGGTCCAGGTAGGCCTCTCTGGTATAGCTGCACATTGAGAAAAGGAAAACAGTGTTAGCGTGGTTTCAAAGACTAGGTGAGGCTTAGGCGAAGGATTAGCAAGTGCGGCAATGTCTCACCCTCGTCGCATGGCCTTCAGCACCTGGCTGCTGCCACTCTGTGCTGGGAGATGGATCTGCTTGCAGATGTTCCCTCGCTCCTCGATGAGCTGCAGAACCTGCGGTTACAATGCATTTTCAATCGTCCCCTTTTACCATCACAATGTTAAAAGTATATGCTGTGACGGTACTGGCATAATGAGCTCCTCCGTATCTTTGGTCAACATCTCATCAAGTCATACTTGATCAGTATATTTCTGTGCAGGGAGTAGGCAACACTGAAACAAAAAATGAAGTCGCATTGACACAATGTTGGTGCTTGGATCGCCTATCGTCCAGTGAATTGATCAATACAATGTTAGCTCACCAGGATCTACGGTTCACTACAGATTAAGGCCGTTTGACCATTATTGGTTGGTCTATACGTCACTATATGAAAGGGAAATGTTAAAGTTGTAGTGTGTTGAATTTAGCGGGATCTAGCGGAACGGACTCGGCAGAGCCCGCCATTCGTCGGAGCCCGCCATGTTTCCACAGTAGCCCAGAACAGACTAACAGCTCTACAGCACGTTTTTAATCGCCGTCTCTTTTGTAAACTACGACCTATAGTTTTACAGACTAAATAAAACGTATTAATCCATCAAGGAACCTCCTCACTTCACATGCTACTCGACGCTGTCGTCGCAGACGATGTTTTTTGTAAGTACCTACTGGCACTTTACAGGCCACCGTAGCGTTCTCTATGTCGTTGGAAAGGGAGGGGTGAGGGAGGTGGTCGGGGGGGGGGGGGGGGGGGGGGGGGGGGGGGGGTATTCAGTTGGTTGCAATCAACCTCACCAGCAACTCAAGCAATTCATCCAACAGCTACAGCATATCTATTCAATCCCCCAATGGAAGGGCGGGTAAGTGGGGCGCACCTCGTCTGGAAAGTCTTTGGGGTGCGGGGAGGTGAATCTGATCCTCATGTCAGCGTCAATGTGGGACACCCGGTCCAGCAGGTCGGCGAAGCGCAGCCCGCCCTGCTTGCTGCGATAGAGGGTCCGGAAGCCGCGGCTCAGCTGGGTGGGGTCTGCCCCGCGGTACTGCTCCTCCGACGTGTCCCGGTAGCTGTTCACGTTCTGGCCCAGCAGGGTCACCTCTTTCACCCCCTGCAGTCATGCACGTAGAAACACAATTACAGATTAGAAGTCCATCCGATAATTGAAATAAAAGATGCGTTCTTAATTATTTGAATTACAAGGGCTAAACACGGGAGTATCAACCATAATCAAGGCATTGATTAGAATCCATTTAACATTTAAAAACTCTTATGGGATTTCTCGATATGGTAAACATATGGATCTTGGCCTGCCTGCCCCACAAAAATCATTTAAAGTCTCTAAGGGCGTCTGAAGTTAATGAGGTCACAACTCGCCTGGTCGGACAGCAGGCGAACCTCGTCAAGAATGGAGCTCAAAGGCCTACTCCTCTCTCTGCCGCGGGTGAAGGGAACGATGCAGTAGCTGCACATGTTGTCGCAGCCGCGCATGATGGACCTGTGGGTAAGCCAAACTTAATGACAATTGCAGTTGCAAGCAATATTGGGGAGGCAGTTAACAGGATCAGGACAATTCCAATTTGGTTTGTATCATGCATGTCAAGTATCACGGCGATGGGATTATCTCAAAAAAGTTGTACAACACAATGTGCCAAGTACACCATCTCTCGATTTGATGAGATGAGGCTTAAAGAGGGTACCACAAATGAATGGATCACAGTTTATTCAAAATAATATGTTTATTGAGTAATGCAGAGCACAATCAAATATAGTACTATTCCAGGTTTTAGCATAGAAACAGGCACTCATATTTACACCATAAGGCAGGAAGCGAGTTAGTTGCCCCTTTATGTCCAGACATTACATATAACAAATAAAAAAGGGAACACGTTAAACTTTTGTCCATTGCCTTTGTAAAAACAGTCAGACATCACCAACAGCACCAAACATCTAGAAGATGCTTTAGTGAATTTCCATGAACGAGGCTGCAATCAAGGCAGCTTAGGTCCGACCTAAAGAAATACAAGAAAAACAATACATTTTGTGAGGCTCTGAGAATGGTCATGTAGACTAAGCTGTAGGCAAACCGGAAGCTTCTGGATGTTCTCCACAAGCCATCGGTAGGCCTCTGGCCCAGCAGCACATTGAGAAAAGGCAAATACCACTAGTGTGGGTCTAGAATAAAACAGGTTTGGCAGTACAGCATATGCTAACTACAAATAAAAAAAGTAAAACAATTACTGATCATTCTTAACACTGATTTAATATTGCTTACCCCACCACATTATCCTATTAAGTGTTTTAAATATTTGAAAATCAGGCCTTACCTTTCTTGTTCTTGTCCCTGTAGAAAATGTGCAGCGTGGTTGCAAAGGGTTGCAGATACAATGGATTTCTATTGCAGAAGGCATTTTGAAATTCAAGCCCCTGCTAGTGTATTTAGCCAATCAGCATGTAACTTGTTATGTAGACTCAACAAACTGACATCTCCAAACCTACATGTTTTTAGATCGATCCAATGAACAAGATGGCCACCAAGTCTTTTTATAGAATAGGTCACGCTCACAATTTAGAATTAATTTCCATATTGTAGATATGGAGTAGGGTGCTTTGGAGCATATGTGTCAAGTTTGGTAACGATTGTGGATATACATATATGAATATCGAGCATTCACAGCACCACCTTATGGATGATGTAAATAACGCTCATACAGTGTTTTCCTGGATGAGGCCGTTTTATAATGATAGGGTTATCGGAGTAGCGGTTACCGACATATTTAGGCCTGCCAAGTTTCACGTCTCAAGAATAAACCAGCTCGCCCGATATTGGACAAAGGCAAAGACCAAATGTGAGCAGCATCAGGACCAAAGGTTACATCTCCGGAGAGCGTATGAGGCGGTATCGAAGCATGGCTTACACAAACGCACTGCATCCCTGAGGAGCGCGGTGGACGGGCATGACGTCGGCGTAGGTCTCTTCCAATGAGAGCAAGACGTTGCTGGCCTGGCGCCCGCCGTCTGCCACCGTCAGCAGGCGCGGGAGGTCCCGGTAGGCATCGGGTCCCGCCAGAACATCCACCAGCTTCTCCCGCTCCAGGAGTTCAGTCTTCAGCCTCTCCGCCATGCAACCTGGACACAAAGCATTCATTAGTTGTTCATTTCTTTTTTGTTTCCGTTTTAAGGTATCATTTTAGATACACACACACACACACACACACACACACACACACACGTCATTGGTTAAGTGCTTTACCTAAAATGCCAATTTTCATTGGTGTGCGGGTCTTTAAGCGTTTCTTTTTCATGGCTGTGAGTTGCTGCAGTCGGTTCCAGATGGTTTGTTCAGCTTTGTCTCTGCAACACGAAAGACACAGATCTTGTGTTCTGATATGATCAGCTTCATTGTTTAAGAAACAAATGGAGGCTTTAGATTGTTGCCAAGATTTAGATTGAGTACACATTGGTACCTTACCTGATAGAACATGTTACAAGAAGGACAACATCAGCCTGTTGACATACATACAAAATGAACTTTAATTAAAAATGCCTACATACAATTATTATGTAGGATGCAGTCAAATGTCATTTTGTACCTCATTGAGATCATTGGTTCGTTGGTATCCCTTCTTTTGCAATATGGACCAGGCTATCTCAGTGTCGTTGACATTCATTTGACAGCCATACGTTTCAAAGCACACTGTAATAACAATACACTCATTAGACAAAGCCTTAACTTGAAAATAACCAATTGTGTTTAGAATCAGAAATACACACGGACCTTTTCTGTCATTTCCCATTTCCAAGTCCTCAGACAGATATGCATGACGCTCGTTGTATTCCTCGGGAACAGTGAGTGTTTTGTTAACGTCTAGTCCTTTGACAAAGTCTTGAAAAGTAGGACCAGATGACAACTGGGTTTTAAATGTATCTAATGTTGCCCTCGGACTCTGTGGCCCATTGACGTTTTCTGACCTCGAACAAAGACAGTGCTGTGTGAAATGAAATGGTAAAAGTTGTCGGGGAGTGAGAAACAAAGGTCTCAATCTGTTTATGCACTCCATAATTGACTTGTGTATACAGAGCGGTTCCGTGACAAGATTCAAACAGATGTAGCCGAATCTAAGCAAACGTTTCGTTTCACCGCGGTCTATATTTCTGGTGGTGGATTTGGTTGTCATTCGTTTCTCGCTGGGTAATTTTTCACGTCATGTTGGTTGTTAAAATGTGGTACGAATGAATGACATTTAAGCCCCAACTTGTGTACACAAGGGGTACACGATCCAACCTTAAGTCCATCAGATAGAAACGTCCCCGGTGCGTAGCATTCAGTCGCCCGGGTTGGAAAGCTTATTTGAGTCGAGTAGTTCCAGAGGCAGACCCGTATGTGTTAATATATTGCACAGCATATTAATTTGTGAACGTAAAAAAGATTACAAATAAATATAAATACTAAATAAATCAAGGATTTCCACTTTGTATATTCACATATAATAAAATAAATATATGTTTAAAATATATGTCGTTTTTTTTTGTAATCTTTATTTTACTTACATTTTACCAGGGGAAAAAAAGACTACAGAGGACAACAGGAAAAGGACAACATGACAACCACACACAATAGTCTAGTATATAGTCGTATTTTGTATTAATGTAGGCAATAACAGAAGATTGGAGAAATGAATGTGAAAGAGTGGGGGAAAAGTAGCAAAACAGGGAGAGAGGGACGTGGAGAAATACAGTGGAGGGGGGTGGGCGAGAGAGAGATCATGTTGACACCTGCACCAGATCGCAATTCTGTGTGATGTCACTGGCACTTAGAGCTCCAGTATAACTGACCATGCCGCTTTTCTATTCAGAGCAAAGATTTAGATACACACTGTTCCAGACCTTCCTCTGTTCTGTCCCTGCTACACACAGAGTTGGAGATGAGTAGAGGAGAGAGCATCACATACTGAAAGGACTGCGGGTGATCTCAGGATTCACAGAGAACTTACGGTAATTTTAACCACATTACCATGTTGCAAGTCAAAATATAATACTATTTTAAGTGAAAAACCTATTAATATATTTTAATTATTTCTCGGTTTAATGGCAGTTAAACCGTTTTTTTTTTTTTGTGTGTGTGTGTGTGTGTTTGATTTTGGGTTTGTATTGCTTTTTAGACCCTATTGCCAGTATGATGAAGTTCATTCCCAGTGGATGCAATCCAAATCTCAATAAAGGGATATGTCTGTTATGGACCAAGTGAAGTTTTTATTCAAACGTTTGCGTTTTGTATTTCAATGTATTTTCTTCTCTGTCCATGCATCCAGTCGTCTGCTCTTCCTCGGAACTAGCCCTGATGATGTGGAAAACTGCCACGCTGGTGTTCTGTTATCTCTTCGTGTCCCTATCGTGTTCCCCGATCTATCCATCTTTCAGGTCAGTCATTTATGTTACTTTTTTTGTGCAGAAAATGCGTTAATGTCAAAGCAATGCAACTATTAATTAGTGTCACATTTTACCTCGAGATCGCCCTATACAACAATAATAATAGCAATAATATTAATAACAATATTAATCTTAAAAAGTATATATATACAGTAAATACACATATATATATATTAAAAATAATATATATATGTAGATCTGAGAAAGATCAAAGCTATTATTATGAAAAAACCTAATTACTGAATGGAAACACTAGCATTATCATGCTTTGATTAAAAAGCTCTACATACTCATTCACATGCCTGACAGGCAATAATTACAGTTGTAAACTGTCAATTGGAGGGAGGAAAAAGCATGTGAATTCAAGCTTTTGTCAATAACAAAATTACATGATTAAATGTATGCGCACGGATAAGGATTAACAAAGAAATAGACGCTCTTCTTTATTTGCAGTACAGTGCCCTTCAATCTTGTTGTGCTGAAAAGGATTGGATCAGCCATTCTCCTCATTTTCCCCAGCACTTCAGACAATCAATATAAATGGCAAAGAGCACAAACATTTAAGCACAAAAGGACAGACAAGTGTCTATTTTGCATTTAGAATAATTGTATTTACACCTCACACAGAAGTCTTCCAAAAATGTATTATAAGATTATTTTTTTGGTATCCTGTAAAAAGAACTTGTTTATATTCTAGTTCACTAATCTACTCAAGTGTCCTATTTTGATATTAACCTGATTGCGTTACTGTGTGATTGTGTTTTAGGTTTGGTCAGAGAGACACTTCCATTCTGTTGACGTCCTCCATAGAGGATCCACTGAGACTGTTGGAGGAAGCTGGAGCTCCTTCCACGGAGCCAGTGGCGCTGCGGTCAGTGAAAAACAACAACTATTATAGCCGTAATGTCAGATAGTCACATGACGTTGAGACAGATGGGACATTGGGACACATCATTGGACAACTTCATGGTGATGGATATCCTTCACGTCAATTTGGCATTTAATTACAAGGGCAAAAACATGATTCTGGGTTTGATTCCCAATGTCTGTACCCTACCTGTAAGCCTTTGTGACCAATATTACATTATTTATTTAGCTGATGCTTTTGTCCAAAGTGACCGGCGATTAGCGCATTCAACAATGAAGATATAACCCAAACAGTGCAAGAATCATACAATTCATCAAATTAGCAAACTGCTTTAAGTGTTGTAATATAGAAACAAGATTTATTAACATTTTTGATATAGATGTCTAACCCCATCCTGCTCATCAATGGCATGTGTATGAATTCACTCAAAGTCGATATGGATAAAAGTGTCAGCTAAATGACTTACATGGTAATTGTTGATATATGCATACCAATGAACGGCGGTTTTGTCCTTACATTCCAAAAGTATTTGGCTCTCATGGTATGATAAGAGTTCTGCGAGTACCTTGTCATTAACTATAGCCTAAACCTAAATGTACTTTCTGAATGTGTTATTTCAGCTCAGGGCGACATGCAGATGCGGTCTTCACTAACCGCTACAGAAAGGTTCTGGGACAGATATCCGCAAGGAAGTTCCTTCAGACCATCATGGGAAAAAGACTACGGTACATCACTGTTAGTTAATAATCTACCAATTAAGCTGGAATAGTGGCTATAGGGTGTTCAACTCCCAGCCGAAAGGTACTGGGTTTGATCCCCAATGTTGGCAGCCTAACCTGCAGCTATCATTGAGCAAGTTCCCCGAACCCCTACCTGCTTAATTAATTAATAACATCTCTTAATTCACTCAATTCAAGTTCTTTTGAGTAAAAGTGTCTACTTAAGTGTCTGTCTAAATAGAAAATAGTGGTAATTACATAAAGGACTCGTGTGTCTTGAGAGATGAAAAAAAAAAAAAGGATGGCTTTGTTTTTCAGAAATGAAAGTGTGGGCATCTTTAAGAGGACCTATAAAGAGGGCCACACAACTTTCCAGAGGCGGGCATACAGAGGAGTACACCAGGTTACCAACGCCACAAAGCCTGCCAGCCATACACACTCAAACACCTGCATCAACTTTGTTTTGCTTTGACCAAATTCTAATTCTGAGAATACAATGATTCTTTTAGTTTTTAAACCCAAACCATGTTTCAACAACATCTTTGACAATGTTGATTATAAATAAGTGTGTTGAGAATGTGGATAACCAAAGCTCCACAAGCACATTCAGCCACTCCATTGTTTTTTTAAAGCTCTGCCTTGATTTATTGTGTAATTGTGTACAAATTTTCCCATTAAAGCCATGTAACCAACAAAGTATTTTTCTTACATCTCATAATTCTAGAGGACCAAAGGATTGTTGGAACGCACACTTAAGAACAATAAAGTCAAATTATTTTTTACAATTTTTTTAATTCCATCTTTTTCATTACAAAAACACCTAGTTTCTTGAATTTGCTCATGAATCCACAATTCATTGACTTTTGACAGCTAGCTTTCAAACGGCTACAGATAACAAATGTGTCAGTGCTACGTTGGTACGATTAGTTTACAGCTGTAGACAAAACCCAACTTTTTTTTACAAGACCCAGGTGAACCAATTCAGCCATCAGAAACAGGAATGTACAAAAAAAAAAAAAAAAAAAAAAAAAAATAGAACCAACAACCACCAGAGAAATGCAACCCAATTCCCACCCGGATACCACAATGACCACAGATTGATTAGCAGACACTGGCATTTTGGACACTCAAGAACAAAAAACAGGGGCATGAAGTGCAACAATTGGTAGCTTTTCCAGCCTTCAGTAGAAACATTATTAAAAAAAAAAAAAAAAAAAAAAAAAATCATTTTCAGTAATTTGTGGGGAAAAGAAAAAGAAAAAGAAAATAAATACCAGGGCCTTTTTTGTCCAATTGTATGTGTTCATGAATGAATCCTTGGGGGAAATAATCTCAGGATCTTCTTAAAATTGTGTCCTCATTTCTTCTCCATTCTGTAAGAGAAAGACATTAGTTTAGACAGTCAATTAAACAACATCTTCTGTCTTAATAAGACCATAATTGGACAAATGGGCATTCACATGGAATTCTGTATGCAACATAACGTGTATTCCTTCATGAAAAAAAGAATGCAAAATAATCTTTGCATAATGATTAGGAATATTATGGCAAACTGGAAACTGCAAATAAATTTAGCAGTAACCAGTAAACACAGAACACACACAGCCCCAGAATGGTACACAGACAACACTTTGAGACACATCCATGGAGCGATTAGTAGTACTCATGTTATAACTGCAGCAAGATGATGAGGGAAGGGGGGTAACTAGGAAAATGAGGAGGAAGGAGGGAGGCGGGGTCAAGTCCATGTAATGCGAACAATAAAATAATCACGCAGTGAATGAGCAGCCATGCAATATGCTGGCTAAGGATGGAGATGTGCTGGGATTCAAATCCATAAGGATGCCCTTACTTCAGCCTTGAGGACCATCCATTTTGTTACAAAGGAGGCCATTAACGAAGGCTCCTATACTTTGCCAATCTACTACTTTGCTCAGCGGCAATCCTGAAAGAGTAAAGAAGAGATTTAGAGTAAAGTAAGCAGGTGTTTAAAGAGAGAAAGAGACAGAGAAACATGTTGCAATTACACACTACTAAACAAAAGCAAGGAGGGAGAGAGAGAAGAGAGAAACTGTAATGTCTGCCTATAGGGTGATTCAAGGAGATCAAGGAGAATTAAAATTAGGGTAGGCCGTTACTTTTCTTGTGTGTCGAGCCGTGGAGTGTCCGAGTATTTGCGTCTTTGAGGGCCCTAAGCATTGAAAGCCACCTCTCACTCAGAAGTAGCTTTTCTCCCGGGCCCATGTGGGGGGGCACCAACGGCCACACGGAGAGAGCTACACTTGTGTGCCCAGGGTGTGGGGGGGAGAATCCTCTGTGCTGAACCTGAGCTGAAGGGCTCTAGACTACAGTGCCAGTGAGGCACTGCCACTGTGGTCTAGAGCCCTTCCATTCAGGTTCAGCACAGAGGATCACCGTTGGGCTTCCAGCCTCTCTTGGCTGACCAGCGGACCAGGAGGAGGGGGGGGGGGGGTGGTGAGGAAGGCTTTCTTTCTATGATCAAGGGCTCTCTAGAAGTGTTCCACTAGCTGGCTGGGGAAGGGCATCACCTACCTCTTTACTGCTTTCTGGGCCAGCATGCGGTTGCCTGCGAGGAAGGTGAAACTGCCGATAATGGCCAGGTACTTGAGGGTCTGGAACATGTTGAGGTGTGTCCAGTACACGTACATCAGGCCCAGCATGGCTGCAAGATAAAGGCAACCACCAGTGAATCATCAGTAAGTAGTCTACCTTTAGATATACAAGGGAACAGAACAAGGTCTGTATTGGTGGACAATGAGAGCAATTTATTATGACTGATAGTCGGCCTGTGCCACATGCACAACTTATATCCGGAGACTTCATAAATAACACGGTACAGTAGAACACGTCGCACATCTATTTCATGATACAGGTGCGTAGGAGAGGGATGAGTAGATCAAGAAGCCATCTGAATTAGGGAGTGGCTGTAGGTCTGCAACCATCCCATTCCCCACAGGCAATACGAAGGCATGAATACCAAACATCAATTTATTATGTCTCCAATATCATCATGGAGCTTAAAAAGTAAAACACTGTATAGTAAGAATCTTAACCCTAAATATTTGGGAATGTATATTTTTGAGCATGCAGTCTAGCCTTTGGGGCATGCATGCATTTAAGAGTAATCTACCCATTTAACGTAAACATGTACATTTAAGATTATTACTATACATTGTTTTACTTTTCTAGCTCCATGTATGATATTGGAGACTCATATAGTAAATTGATGTTTGGCATTAGTGCCTTCCAATGCACGTGGGGAATGGGATTGGTTGCAGACTAATAGCAGCTCGCTATTCAAGAGGGCTTCTCATTGTCAAACCATTTGCCTGATGAAGGCCTTGCACCAAATCATTGGATATAAATGTATTATTGTGAATGAGACAGTGTGAGTTTAATGCAACTTTTGATGAATAAAAATAAATACTAATATCTCCAAATAGTAAAACATGGAGTGAAAGATGAGTTTCATAAATGCCAGACAAAAGAGCAGTTTGGGTTTCTATAGCCACCAAATATAAACTGCTGATATTCATTTGTTAGCCTCAACAATAGGGGGTGAAATTGCGGTTATGCAACAGATTAATTGGTGGAGCATTGAGGTCTCACCTGCGTGTCCGATGTGGAAGAGCACCGCGCTGGGTGACATGCTGAAGTTGGAGATGTTGGCCCCCAGCTTGATCCACTACACATAAATATATATATATAAATATAAATATGAGTGAGTGAGAAAGAGAAAGAATGTTGTTTTCAGACTGACGCAGCGAAACAAAAGCATACGAAAAAAGAATGCGCATTGTTCTGAGTCCATTCCAGTCACAGTCTTTTTGTTCACCACTGCAAATGGCCGGGGTTAAAAACAAATCACTGTCTGCTTTTGTAAAATAAAAGGTGTAAATTAGGAGGCACTCATTCATGAACGATGACTGTTTCTTTGCGGCTTCGTTCAAGAGCTTTTCTTGGAACAAGAACACACCATCAACCAAAACAAACAAGCCCTGCACTGCCAAAAAACATAATACTTCAAATCAGTCCTGAACAAAAATATGAATGAGAATGTTTGACTGTACAGACAAATAATTAAAAAAAATTAAAAAAAAGGAATCCTACAAGAATATAGAGCAAAACAAACCAAAAGTGCAACCATTTAAAAATAAATCGGTCTACAGGGCAAGTGAAACTGAAGGGCTTACCAGAATGAGCAGCAGAAGGAAGGGGGAGAGGATGAGGGCCGTGAAGGCGTTGGAGACCACAGTGGGGGGCTTCTTCTCAGGCTCCCTGAACAGGTGCTGCACATGGGAGAAAAGGGGTGGTGGTGGTGGTGGTGGGTCAAGAGATCAAACATACGCCAAGGCCCTACACGCTTCCCCGTCGTACCGAACAACAAGCCGATCAGATCGGCGCCACCCCCTGACGGCGTGTTACCTGGATTTCTGGCTTGGGGATGTAGAGGGTCTTGGGCTGGATCACTGCCGGGGCCTCCTCGTCCAGGAACTTCAGAACCACGTCCGCCTGGTTGGGTGAACAAAGGGTCGGCGTTACAGCATGTCAAGGCTTTACAAGCTTGGAAAGAGATGGCAGTCGGCGGTTGGGAAACATCACTGGATTCCAAGCCGGTCCGACTCTCCCGACAGACCGGAGCTCAATGGGGTCGCCGTAGCACCCTCAACTCAACCAAGATCCCGTGTCGAGAGCGCTCACCACGTTCCACAGAATGGGGTTCTCCAGGGTGGCGTCTCCCACCATGAGGTGCAGCGAGTAGGTGCCCGACATGGAGTCAAACTCCGACTTGCGCTCCGCCATGTCCAACTCAAACTTGTAGAGGTTCTTGCTGTCGGGCTCCGCCACAAACACGACCTCCTGGCCCGTCTTCTGGTTGAGCAGTCGGACAAAGGTCTGGAAAATAAAAGAAAGACCAAAACTTCAGCTTCGATTATACCCAAATGTACATTTGTGGCAAAGTGATGCTCTGTTTCCTTGCCAGTGGTTCCGGAAGAGCTTGAAGCATAGACAGCCCCACAGGTAGACCCGAGATAACCAACCTGGTGAGGGGTAAGTTCCACCCCAGTGTTCACATCAACCAGCTGGAAGGCCATGGCAAAGTTCTGGTGGCTGTCGGCCGTGAAGGAGTCCTTGGATTTAGAGGGGTATTCCACCCTGGATTGTAAGAGTTCAGAAGATTACAAATATATTCAACCAAATAGGTGAATCCCTCCAAACTAGTTTCAAGGCCTAGCACCAGTCATTCCAAACCAATTTCATACAACAACGTACTTGGTCAGGCAGATTTGTATTCATCTAAGGTATGCTTATTCACATCTTCATTTCTCATAATATATCTGGTTTCTTACCTGGTGGTCTTTGTGCCGATGCTCTGGTCCTTATCCACAATGGACAGGTCCATGTTTGTAATGGCCACCTCTGTGGACACCTTCACTTTCAGCTGCAGGGGGAGAACAGTTCAGGACAGACGTGAGAAATACAGATGTAAGTTTACGGCAGTGAAAAAAAAAGAAAAGAAACCTAAATTGCCAGCAGAGTGAATTGGCTAGACCTAAAGCACCCCCCCCCCACCACCACCACAATCCGCAAAATGTGTTCAGAAGTGAACATGACTCCATAACTGATGTGGATAAGAACATTTAACAGCTAACCACCGGGACACCAAAGGGCTACTGTGCTCACCTTCCACCTGTGACTCAACCAGTCAAATGCTCGTTTGAATCACTTTGCCCAACCGACAAACTGCCTCAGTACAGACGACCTGACACTAGGGGTGGGCGATATGAGCCAAAATTCATATCACAATATTTCCACTGTCCGGATGATATCGATATTATACCGTACATTTGTGCTATTTTTGCCCGTAAGTATGACTCTTTAGTAATTTCATATTTTTCTTTCTTAAATGCCTACCACGTAGATGTCGCTGCCTTGTCCCAAGAATATACAATGTCAGAATAACCCTGTTGTACTGAGCACCTGATCAATTAAACACTTACTGACTACGCACCTGAAAAGCTGTTTCTTTTTTTAATGGGGCAATTCTTTTTCTGAAATGGTGCAAACACCATCCTTAAAGGTAGGCCTGTATGAATTAAATATTATGCAGCCTGTGTCCAAAACACCCAAGGTTTGTCCACTGCAATGCTTTGATCTGCTGTCGGTCATCATACATAGCAGAGATGCACACAAGTCATCGTTTGCAAGTCCAAGTCAAGTCTCAAGTCTAAAGTATTTGGGCGCAAGACCAAATCAAGTCTCAAGTCTCTTATGGTTGTAATATACTTTTTCATTATTATTATTATTGACACAGATTCCGAGCAACACATCTGTGGGAGTGTGTGTGGATGTAGCAATGTCCATACTACACGCCACCTAGGTGGCTCCCATACTCCACCTAGGTGACTTTCCTCGGGCTCCTCCAAACGAATGGACACAGGGTGGTGATGTTGAACCGATTTATTGTGAAGGTTGCATGGAATGAGGCATGCAGATGGTGCTCCACGCTGCCATGCCGGAGAGCTCTCCATGAGTGTGTGTGGTGGTGGCTGGTTTAACCTGTGCACACTGATTGCTCAATGTGCAACAGGTGCGCAGCCTCACCCAGCCCCAGAGTCCAATCAGTCTGACTCGGGCCAGGTGAGGCTGCTTAAACCAGCCAGCATCCACACACACTCCCACATAATCTTTGAATGGGCCGATACCAAGTACCTTGCTATCGGACTCTCAAATAGTTTGATTGCATGCAGAAATTGCACTCCAGCACCTTTTACTTTGAAACTATATATACTCAGTCTGTTTTGTGAGTAGCAGGCCTGTGAATGTGTCAGCTTACCTCAACCTGATTGGCTACCAGTCGGCTGTCTCCGGTCACAGTGACGATGAACTGGTAGTACCCACTGGCCGGCTGGCTAGACATGAAGTTCAGCTCAAACAGACCACTGGGGGGGTGAAAAGAGAAAATGAACCACTGAATCAAGGCTACTCTAAAGACAAATCCTGTTTAAATGGATGCACTTTTAGTTACCTGTACAACTAATACTTTCTTTTAGAAATAAGTGAGGAACAATGGAGGTGGAAGTCTTGTACGGCACAACTCTAGCACTGCCCCTACAAGACCTTTAAAGTGAGACGGGGAAATAACTGGTACTGTCCCCAGGGAAAATTTGGCTCCTATACAAATTACTTTCTTTGAGAGAAGGTAGACGCTTATATCTCAGGGACTCTCACAGCGATCACTCCTAAATAACTTACTCTCTGAGGGTGAACGGGGTCTGGCTGAGGATGATGCTCTTGGTGGCCAGGGCGCTGGCGCTCTCCACCAGCACGCTGGCAGACGCCAGGGGCTGGGACAGGACATTGGTAACCAGGAGCTGTTAATGAAAAACACACACAAACAAGGTCAATGTCGGGGCATGTTCTGTAGAGATCAAAACGCACAAACCACAGCTCTGTGAAAAATACTTGTATGTGTGGTGCCTTGATGGGGGAATCAAGCTACCGACTCACAAGCTTCAGTCAGAATGCACTTTGTGGAGATGTGCTACTGTCTCGGATGCCACAATTATGTTAACATGTACCATCTCTGATGCCAATATTATGCACTACCACTAGGGCTGAGCCCAAATATTGGAAAGTAGGTATTCAAATGCTGTTTTTCTTCTTCTTTTTTTATTTAAATGCAACAAATATATATATTTAACATCTATCCATCTTTTGGAACTGCAGGTAGAAGGCTAGGTTACATTTCGTCTGAATATCCCAGTGATAAAATATATGTAAGGGCGCCTAGACGTCTGAGAACGCTTCACGTCAACGCTTCAGCTGAGGTAACGGCAGCCATCATCAGAATGGCCAGAAATCGGATGACCGAATTATCAGTCGTTATTTTTGTAGTTGGATATTCAAACATTCAAATTCTCCGGTAGCACTTTGACAGCTGTCCAAAATACACCAAAAAGCTCTACCTACAAATAATAATGTGTTGGTTCTTTAGTAAACATGAATAGAACAGGTAGCAATGTTTTTCCTTTTATGGTGATCTGTCCCCCACAATAGCGCCTGTGTGATTTATCACCGGGTCAACAGCACTAGTCCTGCCGTGAAATCTATTCAAAACTTTGCACAATGTTCAAACCACCTATTTGCTTTGTGATAATAGAAAGTAGGCCTGCTCTCATACTTTGGAAACCGTGTGTTCAGAAACTTTTAGGCAGCATTGAAGCTCTGCCGTAACCAAGTCGAACTCGGACTGATGAGTGGATCCGAAAGCCACTGACGTGATAGTTGTTTTGCATTATTAAAATAACACATTGGTTTTACCAATTGAACCACTTTGGTCTCCACTTGCTACGTTACACGCAGTGAAAGATTTGCACTATATGAATGGACTTATTTTCTCTTTTATTCATTCAACGACTATTCGTTTGGAAACCTGACGAATATTCAAAGATTGAATGCATGTATTCGGGCTACATACTACCACCAATAATAAAAGAGAACTTTCTGATTCTGCACACTGTCCACTGGTTGTTTCAGACACCAAGTTGTTTGATTTTTATTTATTATATAATTGTTGCCGCTGCGTCAATTTTGATCGTACGCTTTGGTTGTTCTCAGCCTCACTTGTGAGTCACTTTGGAGAAAAATGCCTCTGCTAACTGACCGGATGACCTCATGTAAGACAGTCGTGGGCAGGGTGTACCTGCAGGGTGGGCTGGCTGTGGGACACAGTCGCTGGGCCCTCGGCTCTGACCACCACCGGCACGTGGAAGCGGTTGCTGGCGAGGGCGAGGGCGGCCCCAGCCACGCTGAAGGCCTCCGACATAGAGTCCCAGGACTTCTTACTGAAGATGGAGTTCACCAGCTGGATGACCTGCTCCTGTGCGGCGGGAGAAAGGAGGTATGCTCAGTCAGAAGACTGACCTTTGATGACCCTACCATCTGATTTCACGTGCTGCTATGGTCACCGGGCGATACCTCTTTCAAGGGAGGCTCCACGTCCACGTGGTCGGACAAAGCGTAGGCGGCCACCACAAAGTCGGCGGTTGCCTCGAGCCCCTCCTCGAACTGCAGGTAAAGGCCCCCCAGATCGTCCAAACGAGCCGTCAGATCCTTAAGTAAAGAAAACAAGAAAACAAGAAAATGAGTCAAATTGAAAATAATTCATAGATGACTTCATCGCAATAACATGAAAACATTGTTAGAAAAAGGAACGTAGCGTTGCAAATATTAACTTCACTGCAGGTTTTTCTTTATTAATTGCTGAATGGTACGACAGCACTACCTGGTGGATACATTGATATAGTACTCACTTCGATTTCCTCCACGAATCCACTAAGTTCAGCCTGTTGGGAGAGGCGGGCAGCAGTCTGCAGAGCTAAGATAACGCTGGGAATAGAAGATTTGAATAGAATGATTACAAAGCAAGGATACTGTTACAGTAGACAACATCAAAATGATGGATCCTAGAACCAGGAACCCAAAGGGATGAATATGTGGTCAGGATCAGGATTAAATATATAACAATAAATTAAATAAGATCAACATGAATGGAGATGCCTCTACTACACATGTCTCTATACGTTAAAATAAAATACAACCTTAAATAATATTAGTGTACGACGTGTAATTGTCAAATGAAACCTATTGGGCAATGGATGAAACTTCAGAAAACATACCACTAATATCTCAAATGTAGTTTGTCACCATATCAGTTTGCAGATCATTTTGATTCATAAAACCCATCCAAATTGCCTTACAACCCTAGAAACAGACAACACTATAATTAAATGTCCAATTAGGGACGAGCCAACCAAACGGGAGCTTACGCCACAACATTCTCCTCCTTGTTGATGCGAGCCCGGAGGGCAGCAACAACTTCCTGCGAAGCCAGGGGAAGGCCCAGGGAGGTGAGTGCTCCCACAGCATGGTGAATCTGGGCCACAGTAGAGTCCTCGCTCACGGCCGCCAGGAGAATGTCTCTGGTTTCATTGGACAATGGGATCTAAAAAGGGAGCCAAAGTAGTAGTAGAAGTAATGGGTAGAGCTTAGCAGAGCCTAAAGGACTGAGAATCCCGGCAAACGCAGGCATGCTGCATGTTGAGCAAAACATTGACATAATATGCCATTTTGTGAGTGTTTGTTTACACCCTGGATAAAACAAGTCACATGCCGACTGAGACATCCATTCAGATTGTGGGCATACCTTCAAAAACATTTTCCCAACCCTGTAGGTTCAACATCAAATTGACGTTCTACCTCACTGTTTTCAATGGAAACTTTACGTTACTTAACAGATTGTTGTTGGGTCACATATTCAGATTAATAAGATACATACACACAAGACCCTGGAAAACAGTTGAAATATTGAATGAACTGCAAAATAAGAGAATTTTGTTAAGCAATACCTCACATCCCGCTAGGGCTTGACTTGCCACTGCGGCATAGAACAGAGAGTCCACACTTGTTGGATCGAGCTGGGCCTTTAGGAACTGGCATGCTTCCTGCAAACATGAAAAAAATAGATTGATGGGGTATAACGTTAACCAAATCCATCTTTGTAGCAGTGTAAATGTAACTGCTATAGACTGGAAACTATACATTACAGGGTTCAATAATAATCTAGCTTCCGGGATATTTGTGAATAACAGCTATAGGAAGCTATGAATGTGCACAAACAATTCAACACTCGCTTACAGCTTGATCTGCAACACTCGCTCCAAGCTTGGCCAGACCGACGATAGAGTAGTATGCGGATTCGAGGTCCGTGAAGTGCTGGCCGAGGAAGGTTTGAAGTCTTGCCACATCAGACAGGGAGAGGTAATGGGACGGTGTGAGTGCCTGTGCTCCGAGAGCCAAGCTGAAGAGAAACACCCGTAGCAAGCCTGTGGACAGAAGGCAGAAGCAATTAATTATGCACGTGCAAAAGTGCAGTGAACGTTTCGTTTGTAGATTCGAAGATCATTTTCTTCCGTATCCATTGTAAAAAGATCGATTCATTCATTTAGCTCCTTAGCATTTCCCCGTCCATTGCACTCGTTGTCTAACAATGTAGCCAGCATGAGGATTCTGAAACCCTCGTGCATTTTTCTTGTTAAAGCATACAATTAGAAGTAGATCCTACGAAAACACAAGGCTCAAGCAAAACAAATGTAAGGTAATTGTCAAAAATAACGAAGGAATTTTCTTACTAGTTTGGGCCATGTCTTGCAATCTAATGCAGCGTCACCAGAAACCGACAATAGCTTCCGGTACTTTAGAATCGTGTCAAGTCAAACACTGTGATCCTTTCAAAATAAATGTTCACATGCAAAATTAACACAGAAATTACGACGCATTAAGTTAAAACAATTACTCCAAAATGACCTCCAGTGTATAATAAATGTATTTTACTTAAAATGTGTCTTGTGCGATGATCAAGTGAGTCATTTGATACGCATTTTTCTTGGACGTTGATCTTTCATGTGAGTGCGCCCAGCGCTTAAGTCAGTTTTAAACCATTACTTTGAAAACCGACCCTGAAGTTAATTCTTTATTGTGTAGTCCCATTTCCCGTTTAGTAAAAATATATATTTTTTTACTATGTTAATGTTCAAACGTTAAGATTAATACACACATTAAAAGACAATTTTATATTAAAAAAAATGCATAAATCAAGAGTCGGCTACATTGCATCTCCTTGGCGAAATATTGTAGACGTTCACTAGCATTGATGTGGAAGCGCAGCATTGGCCAGCGGTGCTGACATTCTGAATCACAGCGTCTGCGCAATACTCCTTACCATTGATGCAAAAAAAAAGTCGAATGACAGTAAAAAGTAAATATACATGCGTTTATTTTTTCAGGTTTTGTGTCTATACATACATCTACCAATTGGGACACTTCGTTGCTTTTTATTCTACAATACTTTTTTTCCTTTTTTTTTTACATTGGGTAATGTACATAACCTGAGCGTACTTTCAAACACTATGCTTCGTACTCATCAGGTGACTAATAACAAAACGCCCCCCCCCCCCCTGCTTAAAATAATCCTGTGATCAATCATTTACATTCATTATTGCTTTTCCCCAAACAGATTTCAAGTGCAAAAATGTCTTAACGGAATGGGATTTGCATATCGTTTACAAAACCACCTACAAAAAGGGTATTTTGAACCAGAATGACCCATGGTAAAGTCCTTCCACACACGTTTACTATCCCAGCTAAATAATTGGGTATCATCCAGCCTATTATATTAGTACACTCATTTTAAAAGTGTCACTATTCAAAACCATTGCTTTGTCTGATTCATCGAAAATCTGAATCAATAGAGGAAGACGGTGACAACGTTGAGATAATAAAACATCTTGGCATGTGGAGGAATGAAGAGTTTGAAGGAGAGACTCTAGAGAGAGGGGCATCTCAGGACAGGATGAGAGCGCGGTTTGGGGTTCGTGATCGGAGGGACCGCAGATAGCGTCTCGCTTTCTCAGTCATTATGAGCTGGTCCTTGGTTCTTCCACATACGACCATCTCCCACTCTTTGGACATCTACAGCGGAAATTATTTGTGTTAATAATAACCAAGTTTAAATGAGTGGCTCAAGAATATATATATATTATTTCCCACGATTGTTGAGCAGACATTTTACAAGCGACTTGAATGAATGTATTTAGATGCATGAGGTTAGGGCATTTTGCTCAGGGATACCTACAGGCAGACTCAATGCGGGCATTGGGGTTCGAACTCCGAACCTTTGGGCTGGGAGTAAACACTCCTAACCCCAGACTATCCTATCCTGCCCCACTCCCAGCATGTTCAATTCAGGCTGCAGCGTTTCTCACCGGCGTCAGGGGCAGAGAGCAGGGCTGGGGCGTGCACTCGCTGGGCTCCATGAGGAAGCCCTGGTCCAACACGTTCTCGTCCCTCTTGGTGGAAAACGAAGACGACAGGTCCAGGGACATGGAGAGCGAAGTCTCCGCCTGAGGACCAAGAATTTATTTTTTTATTTAAAAAAAAAGATTAATCGAGGTTTGTTTTTGGTTCCCAGGAATAGTAATAATACATTGAGAAGCCCCCCTACCTGTGTGGAGCGTTTGGGTTCAGGCTTATTAGGTTGGAGTTTGGTGGCTAGGGTCTTCCTACAGTCGATTACATCTAGCGCCAAAGACTTGCGCACTTTCTTCATAGGAGGTCGATGCTGGAAAGACAGAAAACACATTTAGACTCAGAGTAAGTGAGAGCCCAAGTGAAACTTGTACGATGGATTTTGAAATGATATATTCATCAGATGCTTTAGTTCAAAACATGTGTGACACAAGTGAGGTTGAACACAAAGCATAAAACCATCACCAAATGACAGAATAAGAGTTAAGAGTTGCTTCAGGGGTCAATCAGGTAATAATTCAAGCTAGCTGCAGCACATTTTGTGGTTTGTCCTTTTGAATCAATGACTCATCAAAAAGGCAATATTTTAATATAATTGTCCATGAACGAAATAAGGACTTGATGCATCTTTGAAGAACTTGTCTTGTATGAAAATAACACTGTAAAAAACTATTGCAAGTGCAATTGACACTAAGGTATATGCTATATCTCAAGAGAGTGGAAACTTTGACAAATGGGTCCAACTAGAACTGAATTACACACAAAACATTTCTGACCAGTTTTCTGAGAAAAATGATCTTATGAAATAAGAAGCTGGCAATATTAACACCAGCAACAGAATAGTTTATGTTGCTGGAATTTATATACCATGTATTGTCTTTAAGTTTACATGTTCAGGAATTGAGAGACAACACATTTGTGTTATGGAGTGAAGAGTGCATCCAGACACAGTAGTGACCAATCAAAATGTAATGTCACTTGCTAAACACACTACTGCCAGGACACCAAATGTGCATGTAAATAGGTCAGCATATTTCCAAGTGGCAATCAGTAAGCGGCAGCCATCAGGACCCACCACGGATTTGCGGCGAGGCTCAGGAGTACTTTGGATCGTCACCAGTTCAATCCCAGCCTCCCGGAGCATGACTTCGTTCAGATCGTCTTCCAGGTTAGGAGTCTGGGGCTGCGATACAGAGAGGTGGAAGGAGACGTTTCAGATGCCTGGAGGTGTTGTGAAGTTAAAACATAATTATGCTGTACTCGCAGAGGAAGAACTCACCAAAGGCTGCAATGGACCATATTTCTCCATGGCATTTTTGAACGGCGTCGGAGTTCGTGGAGTAGTACACAGTTCTGACTTGTGATTGGGCGTAATAAACCTACACAGGAACATTTTAAGAATGAAAAAGGTATTACAATGTTGTCTTATAGGTGATGTTCTTATCCAAAGGGACTTTTATGTGAAATTCATTATGGAGCAGGGAAGGGATAGACGTCTAAGGACGCCTACAGGTAGATAGCAGACATCTGGGGGTCACCCTAGCCTCTGGACTATCCGGCGCCATACCGTAGGATCATTTGCTGAAGAACCAACATGTACAAGGAGGAGAATACATTGGAAGCTCATGGCTACCACCTACAGAGAGTTCTCCTTCTGGATGAGGGGCGTCTTGTCGCGCTGTAGCGGGGTGGTGACAGTGGCCTTCTGACTGCATACCGGGGTGGACGTCAGGGACGGATTCTCCAGATCGTGGGAGTCCTGCTTGGTCCACATGTTCAGGAACTGAAACACAATACCCTTTTGTTATGGAGCGCATCCAGATAGTAGTGACAAGAATGGATCAAAATGCAACGTCACTTTTTGATCAAATACGGCAAGCAAAAACGAAATTACATGGTGAACTTTGTTCATTTTGTGTATATAAAAAATATTAAAAGAATCAGCCTCTGGTTCAGTTAGTTTATGAACAGATTGATTGATTGATTAACATCAAGTATTGATACTGATGATAATTCCAAAAGTGTTTACCTGCGAGGGAGAGAAGGACAGGATCTTGACGGGCGTGCTCTTGGGCGTCATAGAGTTGCCGTCGCCGGGGGATAGGGCAATGCGGCGGCGGCTCCGTCGGTGGAGTATGGAGGGCGGCGTGATGCCCCCTGGCGAAATGGGGATGAGCTCGCCTTTGTTGCCCTTGCTGAGCTCCTGCAGAGCGCTGCCTTCCAGACGGAACTGGTGGCGCTCGGGGCTCTGGCTGTCATCAGCCAGGTCAAACGCCGAAAGGTTGCACCAGCCATCGATGTCCTGGTACAACAGACGGAGGATTGTTCTTAAGTACCGGTTATGGATGCACTGATAGCATGCTATGAATGCAGGGGGCATCATGGTTTAGTGGTTAGGTGTTCATCCCCCGGCAGAAAGGTTCTGGGATGATTCAAACCCCAACATCCACAGTCTACCTGTGAGCATCCTTGAGCAAGCTGCCTAACTGCTTCTTAATGAGCAGTATCTCAATTCACTTCAAGTCCATTGGAGAAAAGTGTCAGCTTAAATAGTAGCAGATAGTAAAACAAGGCCCATTGATTTGAACATCTACATTATCAAAAAAAATTATAATAACAGGACCCACCCCATCTACCATGTCCATCACTTCTTTTAACACAGGGCCAGTGGGGGAGAGGAAGCCAGAGCTGTCCACCACCCAGCTGGTTTCTGCTGAGGCGTCAGGCTCTGTCTTGGGGCTCAACATGTCTTTGGAAGACGAAGACAGAGGAGGAGCCACAGAAGGAGCTGCTACTCTTTGAGCACACTTTCGGTCAGTTGGAGTCATCAATTCCTGCAAAAACAGAATAGAATATCTATAAGGAAAGAAAAGAAAAACCCCGGCAACTGTTGTTGTTGTGCAAGCTGTCATGTATGAATAACAATTGCCTTGAATCTATTTGTGTGGGATTTTGTGCCTTTATGGACAGGACAGGGATGACAGACAGTATAGAGGGGTAGAAGAGAATGATATTTCACATGGGACCGCAGGCTGGAATCGAGCCCGGTCACTACAAGGGGTAGCGACCCACTTACATGGTTGGAACACTAGCATGGTTAATAGCCACCATGCTGCAACATGAATGACAATTCTAATGGAACTTTACTTATACTTCCAACTATCAACTTCTCTTATATTTCCCCAGCCTCTTTCGAAGCAGCTAATCTGCCCCGTACCTGGGTGGGTGTTTTCTGTTCCGGCTCCTTGTCCGCTCCACCTTCAGAGCTATGGGGCATCTGTGAAACCAGGTAAGAATTCAGCTCTGCCTTTCATGCAAGTCATTTAACAAAACAAAAAACACCAGGCACAAAAAGTGCTGCTGCTATTTGAATGACCGTTAATCACCTGCGAGTCTTTATCAGCACGAGCCAACAGTTCCTCGTACTCATTTGGCTTGAAGACCGCCCCAGCAAAGAACCCCATCTCCAGCTTTCTTTTAATAGTGGAGTTCCAGTGATTCTTTACGGCGTTGTCCGTCCTGTTAGTAAAAACAGATGTATAAATGTATGAAATACATACAGAGGGCATGACATAAACTGTATCCAATACAAGTGATGATACTATAATACAATACACAATAATACTATAATATTAGAAGTCCTTCAAGAAACCTTTGGTTTTATAGTGAATATGGGTATGGCTAGGTTATGTATCTGGAGGGCAGGATAGTCGTCAAGGTGTTTGAATCCCAGATTAAAGTTAGTGGGTTTTGATCCCCAGAATGTGCAGCCAATCTGTTGGCATCCTTGAGCGAGAGATCTAACCCCTGCCTGCTCATTAACGACATGTATCTGAAGTCACTTACAATAAAAGCATCTGCTTAATACCTAAATGTATTGTAAATATAATATCTCAGGATATGGATGCAGAACCTGACAGCTGGGTCGTGGGACCACCTAGGCCACCAACACGCCATTCTAATCCTGGCCCTTTAATTAAACACTTTTCATTCAATCAAGGGCGTAGCTACCTTCCAGGAAGCAGTTTGGCGATCTCCGCCCAGCGGTTTCCCAGCACACAGTGGGCCTTGTAGATGACCAGGTCCTCCTCGGCCATCCAGGATGACTTCTTCACGTCGGGGTTCAGGTGGTTGTGCCAGCGCTCTCGACACTGCTTCCCCAGGCGGCCCTTCAGCTGCTTGGCAACCAATGCCCACTGCTTGTTCCCATACTGGTTAACCAGCTCTATGACCTAAAGTAGGGGAAAAGAGAGACAGAGACACACACACGAAGATTGATGAAAACATGGGACAGCAAATGATTGTTAACAACCACAGTAGTATTCCACATTATTTATATAAAGCATTTGTGACATTTAATTCGGCTTTCACTGCCAAGATACAAGCAAGACATTTACCTTCTCGTCCTCTTCTTTGGTCCATGGTCCTTTGACCAGATCTGGATCCAAAACCTTGAACCACCGGTGCTGACACTGCTGTTCAGAGTGATTCTGAAGAATTTAAGCATACGTCTGAATGTTAGAAGGAGTATGGACTGAAGATACAATAAAGAGAAGTGCAGTATAGATAGAAGCCTCGTGGGTTCAGTCAGTCCAACACATGAATATAGCCAATATGAACTATTGATATGCATGTCTCAAAAGCACAGGACAACTCACCGGTATAAAGCTTGAAATATATTTCCAATCACAAGGTACCACTTTTTGAACCAGCACCTTAAGGTTGTCATCCTGTAGGAATGAAGCATGAGTTATTTCGGCGGAAATAGTGACAAAATAGCAACACCTTTTTCGTGAGACGTGTTGGAAGACTCACCTCTTCCTGCGTCCATTTAACCTTTACTTTTCCAAAATCCTTCGCTTCTGCCACATCAGAGTCCGTGTCCTGATACATGGCTTCTTCGCCATCTTCGCTGTAAAAGTCGAATTAACGTGATTAAAATGCACGAATGGCGCGGGTACCGACTCCCACCCCTGTAGCCAGGTCAGCCTGATCACCAAGTGTCTTTCAATGGCTGACTGCAGCATTTAGGTCTTAGGCTTCGAGACGTCACAGCAGGCTCACATGGGAGCTTTCTCAATTTCGATCAAAGGGCGTAAAAACTGCTTTTAGATCACGACTTTCTGAAGATATAAAAGATTCTGAAAAATAAAGACGTTTAACAGAAAAAAAAGAAAAATAACTGGTTGCTAACATCCTGAAACCTCATGTAGTGAAAAGGGCGGCAGATAATCGACCATTAGAATTGGAAATGCATTTCCATTCAAAAACCATTTAATCCAACTCGTATGAACGAATACCTTTAAGTGACTATCTATCTGCAGAAGTGGATGCAATTAAGATATATCCAGCTGATATGGAATGTTTCTTACCCTCGCGACCACCAGGACATTGCCCAGACTACAGTTGTTTACAATCGGAATGACTTATATATCCTTGCTCTTGCACGGCAAGTGCATGTACTCTCGACAATTAATCGTGATTTCCAGATTGCTTGTTTAGAGATACATGTATCCGCACTTCGATATTAAACTGTTTGCTGTTGTATTGAAAAAGGCGGACGAATCGATCAGCTGGAAAAGCTTGTGGTCCCCGCTCAAGTATTCTTATCGCGCGCCCTTATTTTGTCCTGGAAACCAGGATATGACGTAGGTGCGCAACTTGTAGTGCGCAAAGTGTAGTTCCACTGGCTAAAAAAAATCCCACAATTTCCATAACGTCTTTCGACAATTGTATACTTATAAACGGCTTAATAAAAGATACTTTTCATAAAAATGTAGGTTGTACTTACTTTTTTCATTTATATATAATAAACGATCTTCCGTTTATCGAACGAGTAAACACGAACTGTTGAGAAATGTTCTGAATCGGACGGCTCGCCGCCAGGTGACTTGATTGGAAAGTAGTTTGGATAGTTTAAAACACCTGGCTTCTGACTGCCACTCACTGGATGAGAGCAAACATGGAGGCTGAAAGTTTTCGTACAGGTAAATAAAGAAAAAGTAGTATTCTCTTTCTGATCTGAATCAAAACATTTTCAATGCGGTGACTTTTTTTGTTTGTTTGTTACTTTATACCTAGACACGAGAAGCTTTGATTGTTCCTCACCGTCAGAGCTAGACAGGGCATTCTTTGGGGAGCGGAATCAACTGTCTACTTTGTCACTTGACCATCTGTCTATATCACGAATGTCAAATGACACTGCTAATAAATCCTCAGAGGGAAGGCTGCCTACTCTAACCTCTCTCTGTCAAGTGTCGGCTTTATCTTCTCCCAGCCACGATGAACTGAACGTGAACTCCGAAGCCACGCAAGGTCTCCGATCCCCAACTGCTGTGTTTTTGGATGGAAAGATCTCAACCCCCTACGAGATGCACCAGAAGCACAGGGTGGTGGTGTCTTTTGAGCAGTCCCTTATTGACGTTTCAGCATCCCAACTTCAATGGAACCTTTCGCTCATAAAGCCAGACACCGGGCCCCACCCCTACGTGGAATCCACAACACTGGAGTCCACATTGAGTCCACCGCTTCACTCTGCACCTCTATCACTGGTGGAGATTCCCTCTCCAATATGGCAGGATGCTTCGCCCAAACGGGCATAGCACAGCATTGTGTTGTTGGAAACAATATGCTGTTAGTTCATCCGGTTGCTTGGTTGATTTATTCAGCCCACAAGATGCATGCAGGATTAATGGTAGTGAACTGTTACAGAACCCCTACATTACTTGCAGCTTTATTGTATGTATTCAAATATTTTAATAACTGACATTTCAATAAAAAATAATAATCAGAAATGTATTTGTAAATATTATTTACTGTACAAAAGATCCATTCATCAGCACACCATTTTAGGTTTCCACAAAAGGATGACTTTTTTTTTTTTTCATGCCAGCATCCACGTGACATTAGGTCCACATGTATTGTGTGCTATGCACCTTACATCTGACCACCCTTTGATGCCTTGGACATTGTTGTGCATTAAAGCCACCATGCCTGTTGCTTGAATCTGTCATGGTTTAATTAGTATGTTGGTGATACAAACTTTATAGAATCCACTTGGATAGTTGGCAGATTTGACTTTCTGCAGTTGGAGTACATGTTTCTGAAAATGTAAGACCTATAAAGTCTTATTACTTAATGAAGAGATATGAATCTATAAAGTATTCTGAATCTAATCAGAATGTGGAAAACGGGGCCTCTGTGTTGATCTCGTGCTCCTGTGAAAGATGAGACACTGGATCAGTGTCTTGACATCACATTGCAGTTTCTTTCAGATTTCTTATGGATTCATTTTAAAGGAGAAGGTGTATATAGACCAACTCACCTGATTTAGTTTTTTGAAGGCAACCACCTGGAAGAAAATGTGTTCCAGAATGTGTTTGGCGTCTCTCTGGTGTTTATCCAACTTTCCCGTCACCCCTAAAATCTCACCGCATTTGCGCACGTAGAACTCAAGATCGTCATCCGAGGTACCTGAGGAAGAAAGCACACAATCATTTAGAGACACCCATCTAGTGCCAACGCCTGTCCTGCAAATGAGACAGAAGATTCCTGAAAACTCACATTTATTGGAAAGCTGTGCCAGGCGCACCATCTCTGAGGAGAAAGCCTCATCCAGATCAAACAGGTCGAGCATGGGCGGGGGCAAATCCCTGAACGCAGGCGGGAAGACCTAAAGTGGACAGCAACCAAGTTTCATGTATACAAACATTAACGGCGAATGAGCAGTTTTCAGTAATGACAATGAAATGCTTGGATTCCAGGCATTGTCAAAAATGCAGATAAAACAATAACAGCTAAAATGAAAAGAAGAATAAAAATAGGGCACACAATTCAAAGTGTGCCCAATCCCCCCGACCCAAAGATCTGGGTAGGGGGGATGATTTCATCATTCAATGTAAATGTCTCTCACATCTACTACAAGTGCCTTTGCTGTATATAAGACAATGAGAATCAAGAAAACCGCTGTCACACGTATTGCTCAAGTGACCAATGGCAACGTGTTTGAAATAATGAATTGATGGAAGGAATGAGTCATGGTGGGAAGGGAAGCTCACAGCAGGTTGAAGCGAAGGTAGCGGCGTCTCAAACTGGGGCGTGATCAACTGCAGGGGCTCATGTTTAACATTGAGCTGCTGGTAAGCGCTGCAAAATAATAGAATAATGATGGCCTGTTATTTGATACAAAGAGTCAGTCGTAACAGACATCGTTCTTTGAATTGGGTAGGTACCTGATTACTTGAGGCAAGGTGTTTGTGGACAGTTTGAACATTGACATATCGAAGAGGGAGGTGAAGTCCCTGGGGTTCTCCTCCCCCTCCTGCAAGCACACCCGGAGGCGGTCGGACAGGCGCCCTGTGTCTGGTAGCATGGTGTAATCTGTGATCTATTCAAGGGGACGAGAGTAGCAGATCGGTGAAAGTTGTCAGTTGTTATATGGTTCAGAATCATGTCTCGTTACCTCTGGGTCATCAGCATCAATCTGATTTAGTTGGATGTTGTCGGTCGTCAGCCACTGAACCACCACATCCTGGTGGGGTGGAAGAAACATCGTCAGGCCACAACACCACAACCATCTCTCTCCACAAACGTCCAAACCAAAATAGAAATGCTGCGTAGTTTTGAATTGAACTAAAACACACTCACCAATATTTTACTGTTCTCCTCTTTGTCAAGATACTGGTCACTAAACATGTGGCAGGAGCCCAGAACGGCAAGCTTTCCCATCTCCTTCGATGAGAAGACACAAGACAACAGTCAGATATCGGCTGTCACATATAGATGTATGCACACACCTCACCTGGTGTTTATTCAAATACACGTGTAAAAGCTGACGTGAGTGCTCACCTTGGCCTGGTAGAAGGCTAGGATAGGTCGGTTAAGGGGAAAGCAGACGGAGCCGGTGGAAAGAACAGCTACGGCGGGCTTCATTACGCTCAGCGTAGCCCCGTATGGGTACACGAATGTCAGAGCCCTGCCCAGCGTACACAACACAAAGACAGCAGCGTTTCTTCAGAGAGCACAACAGCTTCAATAAAGAATGCTAGATAAGAGATTAGATTAGATTATGGTACTTTACTCATCCCCCAGGGCAAATTGTGGCATGACAGCAACCCACATCACTTCAAAAACGAATATAATACAAATATTTATTTACTAAATAAGTACAATTCTATTTACAAATAAAAAGTTCCATATACATACATACACATATATATATATATATATATATATATATATATATATATATATATATATATATATATATATATATATATATATATATATATATATATATACACACACACACATACATAACGAGACGGATCCGCTGAAAGGCTCAACAGGCACCCGAATAAGGAACCTATATCACACAAGAGGTCAAAGGGCAAAAGAGGGATGAGAGCAGTGGACTCACTGAGCATTATTCCCGGTTTTGTCATCCTCAGTGGTCCCCGGCACCACTTTACCTGCAGCACGACTGATTTCTCTAAAGTTGGAGAGGATGGGAGGGGAGTGGACAGCTTGTTAAAGCCATGAGAATAAAGCTATGTCATAGAGCAAGTAATGTTAATATCATAAGTGAACTGAAAAGCTTAATGAAAGCACGGTCTTAACACACCTGTTTAATACGCCGTTAGATACAAGGGCCTCCTTAGGATGAAAGTATTTGTAATAAACATTCCTCACCACTGCGTCTGTAATTTTGAGGGATGAAAATAAAAGATATCACGCCTACACATTGCAAAGTTATATATACGTTATTGAGTATACCACCCACCCACCCACCCACCCACCCACAGTACCATTATTGACCATGATTCCGAATTCCTCCAGGAGAAAGTTGATGTTGGTGTCGTACTTGGTTTCTCCTCCCTCACCGAGCATCACCAGGATGTCACCTCCTTCGTCGAGATACTGCTTCAGCACCTCAAGCTTTTAACACGATGGCGAAACAGCGTCAAATCCCCAAGACTACACCACATCTGAATAATTCACACCCTTTTCGATACCAAGTTGCCTACATGTTTGGTTGTTTATTCTTTATAGCCTACTATACTTTACTGTTTCTCTGTGAATGATAACAACGATAAGGACTTATTAATGTGATGATTTTTTTTCATCATTGTATATATGAACGTTACCTCCGATGCGGTGAACTTCTCTCTTGGCCCAGCAGTTATCCACAATTTGACGCCCTTCAGCTTCTCCGAGGACAGCTCCTCTTTGATACTTTAGGAAACAGTTTTTTTTTCTTTATATTAACATTAACAACAGCCTCTTAGTTTTGCGTGAACAAAATCTGTAGCGTCAAAGTTCCAGGCTTTTCGCCACTGTGCTTTCTCATGGTCACAAATTACCTTTGGATTTTCCATTGAGCCTTGAGTCGCTTCTGAATTGACTTGTACCCGTTGCTCGCCGTAAACAACTCCTTCTTTGAAGCATTTAACACAACCGTGTTGCGCTGTTCTTTGTCCATGTTTATTTAGCGTGTTTGTCGGAGCCACCGCAGCTAGTTAACGCAGCTAGTTAACAGCCGCACACCCGCAGCTAGTTAACAGCCTTGAAGCACGTCAGGCAACGTTTGCATTCAATGGTTAGCTCGTAGCTTCTCAGCCAAAACACTGCATCAATCTACGTCGATATCCAGTGAGTAATTATTTAGGATTTATTTCGCCCAAAGAAATGCGGTTTTCGAACTATGTTCTAATGTTGCACAATAGCTTCCCCCCCCCTCCATCAGAAGTTGATTTTTTTTTTCGCTAGCTCTATCCAAGTAAGCTCGTCGTACTGATGCATTGTGGGGGGAAATGGTAACCATAGGCACAGGCTTCATAGCAACCCGCTTTTACCCAACACGTTATTAAAATGTTGTTTCTACGAATTAAGTCCTCATAAAAGTGACTTCACAGATCAAAAGACATGTCATTATCTTTGGTGAATGCAAAAATCACAGCAACATACTTCAAGTAAATGTCAATGCAACCAGAGCCGTTGTGTTGACTCCAAAAATAACCTTCTCCTGCTTTGCAAAAGTTAAGACCCATCATGCTTCAGAAGTTTCGTGGTGTAGACAAAAATAAAGTCATAGCCTTTTCCTTTTGTACTTTTATTTAAAACAAAAAACCAAATTGACAGCTAGGACATAGGAAATAACCTGAAATTGACTGCTGAGTGTAATTCGAGCCATTGGGAATATGACAGTTCTCAAAATGCGCTTTTAAAACAGCTACGCCAAAACATGCAATTGTGAATGTTTCAGTTTGCGTTTTATACTTCACCATTTAAACATTACACATACGAAGCTATCAAAAATTGTCAACATCTTCCCTGTTCAATCTATTCGTTTTTAAAATATATATATATATTTAAAAAAAAACCTTGATTGGAACATTTCAAGTGATTCTATTTAACCAAGCTCCTATCACCCATTTGCAAGATTATTTTACAGATGATCAACAAGAATTCCAAGAACACCATTATTGCAGAACCCAAAAACAAAACAAAAAAACATCCCTAAAACTTAGGCAATGCGTTTCCGGAATCCATAAACTTATCAAGACAGATCTGCATTCATCCAGAGTTTAGTACAAACCCCTTGCTGTAAAAAAAAAAAAACTCAACCAGTGTTAAACGCTGCTAACTAACACATGGATTAGAATATGTTTTGTTGTTCAACAACGATTTACATTAAGTAGCTAATCTTGTGACGGGGATCTGGATCTAGAACGGGACTTGGATCGAGATTTAGAGCGGGAGCGCGAGTGAGATGGCGACCTCTTGGCGGGGGACTTGGAGGCGGGCCGGTCGCCGTTGGGGGTGGGGGACTTGGAGGTTGACTTGGCGCGGTTCTCATTTACAGGGGATGGGGAGCGGCTCCGGGACCTCTTGCTCACAGACTTCTCCTTGGATCGGCTGCGAGACGCTCGCTCGGACTTGACCTTTGACCCGCTCTTGGAGCGGGACTTGCGGCTCTTGGAGCGGGAGCGGGACTTGCGGCTTTTGGAGGGGCTACGGGACTTGCGGCTTTTGGAGGGGCTGCGGGACTTGCGGCTCTTGGAGCGGCTGCGGGACTTGCGGCTCTTGGAGCGGCTGCGGGACTTGCGGGTGCGTGAACGGGACTTCTCTGGGGAGTTGGAGCGGGACTTCCTCCTGGACCTGGAGCGTGACTTGCGCCCTGACCTGGAATGGGAGCGGCGTTTGCTGCGAGATCGGGAACTGCAAAATAAAAAATAAAAATCATTAGTCTTTTCAAATGGGTTTTACAGAGACATCGATAGATCTCTATCTCTCGCTATATAGAAGGTTGGGTGAGTCTACAATATTGCATTTGCCATTATAGGAACACAAATTTTCAAATTGTGAGAAAATCTTCTCTATCAAGTGACAACCACACTAGACGTACTATACTACTCGGTGGAAGACTTTTCAGTGACGCATCTTACAATTGCACGAGCGCATACAGTCTTGGCATGGGTCAAACCCCCTAACCCTGCCAGTGGTAATGCTGCTCCACCAGTTGAGCTAGACAGGACCAATACATCTGTTCCTCATCTCTTCCAGTAGGGGGCGTTCTTACCGGGAGCGGGACCTGGAGTGGCTTCTGGAACTCCTGCTTCGCCTGCTCCTGCTGCGGGAGCGACGTCTGCTGCGAGACCTGGAGGATCAACCAATCACACACACACGAGCGTCAGTCACAGCAATGTACATCTTACGGAACTCAATTTTAGCACCAGGTGCTTGATTTGATTAACTAAGTGCTGGTACAATAGCCCTTTCAAAGCAGCCAGGGAATTTTATTTCCCTCTTCCTCCTCTTACCTGGACCTGCTGCCAGAGTAGGAACGTCGGCGGCGGGGCTTGTCCTCCACGAGGCGGATCTTCCTCCCGTTGATGTCCGTGTTGTCCAGCTTCTCGATGGCGCGCTTCATGTCGGAGCGGGACCGGAACTCGATCACCCCCTCGTTGGTGCGTTCTTTGTGCGCGTCGGCATAGGTGACCTCGCCGGCCTGTCGCATGAAATCCTGCAGAAAAGACACATCCCGATAGGCATATTAGGGCTTTCTTGTTCATCAAATAAATTTACTAAAACTCTGGATCCGAAAGCGCAAGGTTGACTGATGGTTCCACCGTTTCCCGTCTGTGATTAATCAAGTACAAATTATGTTGCACTTTGACTGCTTTCTACATTCTTTTGGTACAACCGTAAAGGTTGGTGGGTGGTCGTGGGAGTGACGCCTGTGCCTATAAACAGACCAAAGTTCCCTGGGTCTCACCTTGAGGTCCTGCCAGCTGCAGCGGCTGGACAGGTTCTCCACGATGAGGCGGTACTCGGTGCGGACCGGAGGCCCGTACTTCTCTCTGCCAGTGCGGCTCCTGCTGCTGCTGCTGTAGCCGCTACCTTCAGAGGGGAAAGGAGCAGGGAAATTACACCCTGCCTTCGCACGCTAAACAGGTGAGGATTCAAGGGGAGTAAAAAAAAAAAGAATCTAATAAAAGGTCTGTGGTGAGGGTGGGCATTTGAAGTGTATACCTGATCTAGTGTTTTGGGTGTATGATTTAAATGTTATCTCAGCTGTTGCATGCAAGATCCTATAAGAGAACATCTAAAACACAATATGTATGAGTCTGTTTTCTAAATTGGGGTTTGGGACATTTTGTTTGAGTTATAGCTGAAAAGAAAAAGGTCAAATAACTACACTTGCAGTTCACATTGTCCGTTTACATACTTATAACTGTGTTTGCATCAAAGGTGGGAGCATGTACTGGGGCAATAAGGACCTCTGTAAACAACTGTACCTGTGAAAACCATAAAATAACTCAAAATATAAGTTTGACAGACATTTATAATTGCTATATGACCATGAGTCCACATGTGTAGTATGCGTCAAAGTAACAAGTCCATAATCTTTAGAGTATCTAGTCTTAGAATCTTTACTTAAAATATTCAAAGTGTTTAGAGGTATCGCTGGCAAATACCTTTTACTTATAGTCCAAATTAAACAATCAAATCAAACTGGGTGCTGCACACCTCACACCAACTTAGTTAATGACACTTTATCTATACGTTTTAAGAGCCAGCTAATGCATAATCAATGCAAAGCGAATGGCTCTTAAAATACAAACATGTGCTGGCTTTGACCTCTTCGACATGTCTTGCAACAGTAAAACCAACATGATTCCTCACCATCAACCTGGTCTATTGGGGAAAAGGATGCCGTCATCATGGCTTCCCCTTAGGTCAGCCAATGGTCAAAGGGCAAAGGTCACACACACATTGTAAGGTGAAAGCCAAGGCCAAACGGGTCAGGCAGTCATCTTAGCCACCAGTCATCTTTAGCCTCAATGGACTCGGACCAGCCCGCAGTGGACTCTTTCAAATTGAAACATCAAGCACTTTGTTAATGTTGATATAACTGAATACAAATACAAAAAACGTTCACATGTCTCATTCCTTTTGTTTTAATACATTGTAAACTCTAGTGTCTAAAAGTCTTTGTAACACCACACTCGAAACTCAGGGTGGCAGCAAACACTAAAATTAAAACAAACTGCAACTAACCAATGTATTGTTTCTTCATAAGAATTACTGGTGCATCATGACAGTTCACCCAACCCAGCATACCCAAATCCATGCAATAGGGGTGTGCCGATCGCGTTATTTTGATTGCAATTGATTGTCATGATAAACCACCGTGGCATCGGGAATACCCGTCTTTTGAAGGGTTTTAAAAGCGAACGCATTTATTAGCTGTTTGAATGTTTAAACAAAGCCAAAAGATAGCAAAAAGCTCTACCTACTAATAATAACTGGTTGGTAATTTAATAAAACAGGAATAGAACAGGTAGGGATGTTTTTTCCTTTTAATGGCGATCCGTCATCCACAATAGCTCCTGTGTGATTTATCTCCGGGTGGCCGTAACCCAGTCACTCGGACCGTTGAGTGGAGCCACAAGCGTCTAGGCAGTAATCCTTCCTGATATTGTAGTTTTTCTCTGTGTTATTTAAATAACATCATGGAAATAAAAAACGATCAGTTGATCAAAACGTGATTTGAGATTTGTTCACTACTCACATTTATATATTTTCAAATTTGAAAACCACTATGGAGGTAAAGCAACTAGTGGACTTTTCCCTAGCTGTGTAGATAATCAACAAGCCAAATGTACTACCAAGCACTCTTCTCCCCCTTCTGCTTTGGAACGGTGAGTGGAGCATGTGAAAACAGGGCGCCTATTTTAGGAGAGGGGAAGAGTTTGACGCAAAGATCATTTGGGTTAACGACTGTTGTGATGGTTATTTGATTTATTTTTATGTGACCGCCGATCACTGAAGATATAAAAACAGTACAAATCGGCACAGCCCTACTGCGCAGAGGAACGGCCCTTTTCACCAGGCAGAGCTCAATGTCACTAAGCCTTTTTTTAATATATATATATATATATATATATATATATATATATATACACACACACACACACACACACACTGTTTGGAGGTATCTAAATTGAATTATAAAACCTGTTGAGACTGGATTCTGCAACAATACTTCACATACCAAGTCCATTACGACGAGACTGTTAAGATGGTGTCTACCTTTCGGACCCAAAAACATGTTTGTATCAGACCTGTTCTCAACACAAGATATACACACATACCTCGATTTTTGCCAGAATAACTGCAGGCCACTACGGGAGCAGAGCGCATATAATGGATAACGGTTATAACAAAACCCATGTTTTCTTTAGAAAATAAAGGTGTGTAGAATTTCAATTTTTTGTAGTTTTCTAACATGCCAAGATATCTGAGTGCCAGAACATATTTTAAATAATGTGTTACAGTAGTAATTTTAGCAAACAATTTAGTTTGAAAGTAATTTCCTTTTTGAGAATTAAAAAAAGGTACACCTTCAAGGCAACTTTGGATTAGTGATTTTAAAGACTACGTTACTTTAAATTGACACGTTTACGTTTTAAGATATTTATTTTACGAACGGGTTCAATTAATACATTACACCAACATAGTGGGCTGGAATTATACTGGCAATATGACAGATATGCAGTCCTTTATATATTTTTCACGTGTAGAATAATTTCATTATGGTAAAAAAAAAAAACGACAAAAAGAAAAGTAAATGGCAAAATAAATAAATAAGTGTGGCGTTGGATATATCATTGGACTTACTACTTCTTCCACCTCCACCGCCGCCGCCTCCTCCGCCTCCTCCTCCTCCATAACCGTAGCCGTCCCTCCTCGGCCCCCGGGCGTGCTCGATGATCACCCGCTCCCCGCAGAGCTCCTTGCCGTTCAGCTCGTAAACGGCGTCATCTGCATCCCTGTTGTCCTCGAACTCCACAAAACCGTACCTGCAGGGTCATATGACGCATGTGTTCATGGGCGCACACCCCGATCATTTGCGGACATCTAAATATACTCCAGAAATCCATTACCAAGCCCATTCCAACTAAAACATGCACGATAGTTCGTTTGTGGGACAGGCATATTGAATTCAATCTGATATTCCTACTAAGGCGTAACGTTATAATATGGCCACTGACTTTTTTTGTTTGTTTGATGAAATGACAGATTATTTAACCGAAGCATCTGGATGAGCTTTATTGGTAACGTTAGCTATAACGTTATGCCATTGGCCTTAATAGAACACTGAGAAAGTAAATAGGACCCTGAACTGTAACGTTACCCAAAGTATTTGGCTAGCTGCGTCGTTGGCTGACGGAGAAAATATTAAGTATTGCATACGAATAAATCAACAAGTTTGAGCCCACTTGCACGAGATTGCACGCAGACATGGTTGCTGAAAGTCGTACAATGTTAGCATGGCCTATCCATCGAAAGCTTACCCGTTCTTTAGGTCGACTTCCAGCAATTTCCCATAGCCGCTGAAAAACCTCTGGAGGTCTTTCTCTCGGACATGATAGCTGAGCTTGCCGACATATACACGCGGCATGTCTGAAAAATATTAGATTTCACCTAGTCTCTTCCCGCAGTATTTATTGATCACGAAGTGTGCTACCAAAAAAAAACTAGCCTCGTGCGAGCGGGAACAGAGAAGCATACCGCAAATGGCTGTTCCTACGTGCTACATCTACTTCTTTTGTTTATATTGGCACTTCACCTAGCTTATCGGTGCGTTACTGCCACCAACTGGCCTGGAGTGTGTATGATTAGATTGACGGGACCCCAAATCATTTTCTTCGCTATATCTTGGCTTGCAGAATTTATTTTCCCTATGAGCAGAAATAATTAATGTATATTAAAATGGAAAATACTGAGGCAGACCCACTGCCAACATCATCAATCGTTGGAAAAAAGACAATACATATACATGTTTTATGAGTTCATTTTATTCACTATTTATTTTTGCTAGAATGTACATTAAATAATGTAGGGCAGTGCAAAGTGCTGATTCAAAGAAACCCTATCCCTCAAAATTAGAAATAAGCATGGATGCATTATCTTAGATCAAATTAAACATGACAAAAAACACTAGTCACACAAGAAACATGGAATGGTACAAATTACTTCTGCCGATATAAGAATATTATTGAGGTCGAATTGGCTCCCTTGTTCCATTCCATTTATAGGGTGTGGGTCATTCCCCACACCCTATAAAGTGAACATTACTTAGTACACTATTTATGGAATAAGAATATGGGGAATTCTGACCCTAATTATGAGTCGAACATCCATCAGCGTGATGTGCATTGGTCGCATAAACAAGCCGACTCGTGTTAGACGTCACAGGGTGAGCTTTCAGTGGTATAAATAAGTGTGCATCAGTTGTACACTTATTTTACAGTGCATTATGTGTATTTAGTAGTGCACGATGTCGGGGAACCATTTTTGTACTTTGGTTACAGAGTACTAAGTAGTTCACTATACAGGGCAAAAGTGGACCAATTCGAACAGAGCCCAAGTCTAAAGTTTGCTCTTGTCCTCAGAGGCTGTTAAACGGATGAGCCCTTCCTGGCAACAGGAGGCAGCCAACACCCCATCTCTTCTCCACAACCGTCCCTGGACTAGTCCTCGGCTGCCCCCTAGAGAGAATCAGGGAACATGTCCGTTCAGATCACAGTATTTTTCATTTTCAATTAATTTGTGCACCACACAGGAAGAACCAAAGTATTATGTATTTATTCATAAATGGGAAGCACAGCATTTCTAGTTGGGACGTCTTTCACACAAATTGAGTATCTTAAATGTACATGAATTGCAATGGCGGAAAATGAGAATATCACGAGCAACACACTGACCTGCCCACGGACTCTCAACCTCGTACAGCATCCATTCGTCAGCGCGGAAGGTGTTGTGGAACCACATGGCGTGGTCCAAAGAAGCCATCATTTTCACCCTTTTAGTAGGATAGGACATCAGCGTGGTGCCCAGGAAGGAGTAGTCTGAAATGTAGGCGGCCACGCAAACGTGAAGCTTCATGTTTCCTTCCCCTTTTGAAAAAAACATAAGATATCTTTATATTATTTCAAGACAAAACAAAGATAACAATAATACATCAAATAGTAATATATGTACATATACCTATGTGAAGAGAGTACACAGAAGGCTATCGGTGATGGAAGAAGTAGCAGACTAAAATAAAAAGTAATAGAAAAACCTAGAGACAAACTTATAGTGAATTCAGATACATGTCATTAAGGAATCTTGCTCAAAGATGCCTACAGGCTATGCTTTGGACATTGGGGATCGAACCCAGTACCTTTCGGCTTGGAAGTTGAAACACCCTGGTCACTACACACTAACCTAACCGATGTGGTTTGGAAGAACGATAAAGGAGTTTGCTTTTAGCCATACCTATGTGTCCTCGGGCACGGACCCAGAACATTCTCTTGGGTTCCGTGGTGACTTCTCTGGAGAACTGTAAAGGGTTGACGGGCCTGACTTCGATGGGGACCTCGTTAGCCAACACCCTGTTGAATCCACGTTTCACCTTTTGCTCCAGGTCAGGTTTTCTGCTCCATTCAAATACAAATAAAGTCACATGTTCAATTCCTGGCAAATTGAGGTTTGTCTGCCAGCTATGGAAAGCAAGATATTGAAGTGCAAAAACTATACTTACTATACTTACTATAAACAGTCATTCTACTAACTAATGACTAACAGGGAATTTTTCTTTGCATATCGTTAAGGAGCAGGTTGGGGTTAGGGATCCTGCTCAAGGATGCCTACAGGTAGACTGCAGGCACTGGGTTCTCATGTGGTTAAATGCAAAAACTCTCACCACTACTAGACTATCCTGCACCCCAACAAATATATGATTGAACATATATTAAATGATATTATGAGCACGATTATGTTGTCTATGGTTTAGATATGGCCATGAGCCATATCATATCAAGCGCCCATTATCATTAGCATCATTAATACATTTCTAATGTATTAATCCCAGAAGGGAAAGGTGGGAACTATATATGTTTCTAGTAATAAACAGCACTAAGTTAAAAAAACATACAAAAAATGTAATCACACCCTAAAGTATGGCAACATGAATAAAAGCTACACTGACATTGCGATACAATTTTTACACAATTTCATTTTAGGTCATTTCCCAGCAGTGTGAAGCTCCGTACCCGAGGACAAAGCGAATTAGGTCCTCCAGTGAGAGCAGGTCTTCTGGCGGAGGGACCTCCGGCATGGAGAACTGGTGCTGTATATGGCTGGGCTGGTCCATGTGGAATGAAGCCTGGAGGACCAATATAGGCTCCCCATGCTGGATGGCCTTCACCGAACGCACGCAGAAACTACGGCCGTCCCGTACGCGATCCACCTTGTACAACACTGGGATGTCTGGGTCACCTAGGGCCAAACAACACACACACACACACACACACACACACACACACACACACACACACACACACACACACACACACACACACACACACACACACACACCGTAATTAAGCTCGGGTAGGTAGATACTGTTTTTCCATATAGAACTTAACATAGCAGGCCTAGACATAACCAATGCAGACAAGATGAAAAGAAAAGTACAGAAGATTAAATATAAAGGCTAGGTTGGCCTATATTCTAGCAGCATAACCAATTATAGTTGTTCTATTTAGGTGTTAATTTTATGTTTACACTTCATGTCATTTTGTTTAATGTGTTTGTAAGTTACACCAATGTCCGTTTTTTCAGCTGTCACACAATTAAATGAACTATTATCAATGAATTAGTAACAAGCTGTGTTATGAATGATCCGAGAAGAAGGAGACAGCCTAATAAGTTGTACGGTCTCTGAAAGCAACGTATCTTACCTGCTCGTACAAAGTAGCAGTGAAGAGAATGAGCATAGAGATGGTCGCCTACAGATTTTGCGGCAGCTACAAGGGCCTGACCAATTATTTGCCCTCCGAATAAACGCCGACTGAGGGGTATCCAGTAGTGTTTTCCGCTGGACAAAAGGGGAGATGTGTTCTGAAAAGCTAAGCCAATGTAATCTACTTTGAAAATGAATGCATTAAAAAAAACAGTAAAAGGAATCTGACTACTATGCCAACTTTTTGTCATAATCTTCAATTATGGTAATCATATTGTAAAGAGATTGGCTACCTTCAACGTGTAAATGTGCAATGCATAACGTTAGTTCTACCTGTAAAGACCGACGTCGATTTCCTCTAACTGTAACACACTGGTGACAAGGACGCTTTTTAGGTCCCGAGAAAGCATAGGTGGAGATTCAGGGAAAGGGTCTCCATCTGCTTTCTCATCATGCTCACTCATGTTTGTGAGTTCGATGGTTACATGAGCAATGAACTTTTTTATTATTTTGTTGTTACGTGTGGACAATTTCTTCTTTTCCTGTAAATCGCCGACCAAACTAATGTTTAGGTGCGTTGCTACCACCTATTGACTGTGGAGTCACATTGCCTCCTAAATTTGCAATAGCGTCTAGCTGCAGACCTCCAGCTTCAGGCCCTTCTCCAGCGCTGGGACCCATCTCCATTGCCAGGACCCACGGGGAAAATAACGTGTGTTAAAGTGAAAAACGTATTATCGTGCCACTGTATTTTATTGCGCAGTGTATTGTTTTACTGCGGTTATCGTTAATAAATAAGTGTATTATATGTACCAGTGTCTTCTTAAACACAAAAGTCCCCATACATTTCACCACATTGGCAGAGTGGGCAGAGCACACGTCCTCTACCTCCTCTGCTCCATCAATGGGCACCCTTGCTGGGGACTTCCGGACACGGCTTCAACCATCTCTATTGTGTATCCACGGGTGCTGCCATAGACACCCATCGAGACTCCTATCCTTTGCCCCGCATTGATGACGCCCTGGACCGAACCGCAGTGTCACAGTGGTTCAGCTCACTTGATATATGGAGCGGCTACTGGTAGGTGGAGCTGGCACCAGATGCCAGACCCAAAATGCCTTTCACCATCGGCCAAGAGCTCTTGCAGTTTAGCGTGATGCCCTTTGACCTCTGCAACGCCCCGCCACATTTGCGAGGCTAATGGAGAGGGTGCTGGCTCACATCCCTATGCCATAAAAATAAACATCAAACCAGACATCCCAACCAAGATTTTTTAAATGGGACAAACATCCAATTGAAACTCTACATGCAGAATTCTGCAAATCTATCCTCTAAGTCCAAGAAAAACATTAAATAATGCATGCAGAGCAGAATTAGGACGATATCCAATCATTATAAAAATCCAGAAGAGAGCGCTTAAATTGTATAATCACGTGAAGGAAAGTTACAGCCACACGCTCAATAGCAAGGCCCTCACCCACAGAAAATTACATCTAGACAAGATTCCCCTTAGCCAGCTGGTCCTGGGACATCAGGCTAAACCAAATTGTAAGAAAACAAAAATAAAACTTTTGGCATGCTACTTGTCCCTAAACAGAGAATACACCATTGCAGAATACCTGACCACCGTGACTGACCCAAAACTAAGAAAATCCTTGACCAGGCACTGACTCAGTGAACACAGCCTGGCCATCAAGAGGGGACGCCACAGACAGATCTGGCTCCCAAGAGAAGACTGGTCCCATTGCACAAAAAACCAACTGGAAACTGAGCTGCACTTCCTAACTTCCTGCCAGTCATACCAAGAAATCAGGAACACACACTTCCTACAGATTACACAGACATGCAAGCACCTTGAAAACACTGCAGATGCTAACAAACTGCTATATCTGTTGGGAGAAATACAACAATGTGCGATCACAGCAGCACGATTTGTGACCTGTTGTGATGAGAGAAGGACCTCAAACTCCCCATAAACAGATTCCTCTCACTGGACTTCAACCACTAGCACATCTTTGTAAATATGAAACTGCACTTTGTCTGTCTGTTCACAACGATTGCACATATCCTCCGCACTGTAAATACAGTGCATGCACGGTGCATCTTTACTTTATCTGTTTATGGGTGGTATTTTATACTGGACTTTTTATATACTCTTAGTAGGCCTATTCCATATTTGACTTTTTATATAGTTAGTATTTAATATTCTACTTTTGGATATGTATATATATTTTGTATTTTACTTTTTATATTTTACTTAATTCATGTTAACACATTTTTCACCTGCCTGACAATGTAACGTTTGTCTCCCATGCCAATAAATCGTTATGAATTAAAATTGAATTGAATTGAAGGGCCTGAGGTTGGTGGTCTGCAGCTAGACCCTTCTCGAACGAAGTGGACTTGTCGAAAGACATGCTCGTGAACCTCACTGCGCGCTCCCGACAATAAACTTGTGACGCCTTCATCCGGGAATCTGGTACGAACTCGCTCTCCAAGATGGCGGCGTCAGGTGAGGTTTATGTGGGTGAACGATCTGGGCCGTTTAGGATATTTCAGAGAGTATTATCTCGACAACACATCGAACGGAGAGCTTACACCATGCCCAACAACTGTTTTATTAATCGGCGTTATTGTCTTAGGAGAACGACCACATGTTACGGTTGTTGGTCCCAGTAAAGTCGCAGCGGCCGAAAGAGCGGTATGTGCGAGGCAACGACTTGCACGATTTAGCCATCTCTGCGTAGATATCGCGTGAATTCCTTTATTTATAGAATATTATAGGGGGTTCTGCGATTACCGCCTCAAATATTTTCAGAGTACTCCGTTTATTTGGGATTTGGTGTCATGTTATGAAGTGTTGCCCACTGCGGAAAGAAATTGCACATTGTGTCTTCGTAGCCTCTGTTCGGGCATTTCTTGGGAGGAGGGGTCGGCTTGAATAATGTGCGCTTCCCACGGAATTCCCCACGTGCGCCGCTTAATTCGGCTATGTCCGTGTTAAGTAGCCGATGGATAAATGCCATAGTAGCTGTGTCTGTCGCATTCACAAACCCATTGACGGTGTTCCAACTTTGAGCCGCATGTGTGTCTTAACTTGTATGCTGCTGCTTGCTAGTGGCGCATTCTGGTCCTGGCGCAGCCATGAGCGCTAGGCCCTAAAACCTGACCAGCTAAGCAGGGATACTTCCCCGTCAGCAGTCTTTTGCAGACTATGCTCACATAAAGACAACGGCGAGCTACTTGGCTAGCAAGTTAACAGACTGATTGCGTTTTCTCATCATTCGTATCGTCCGAATAGCATCTCGGAGCTAGATTAACAATAGCCACTGTAGATGCAGCTTACGATACGGTATGCATGTCTCAATGCAGTAGCACGGAGGCGATTGAGTGATTAATTGGTTTTCATTAATTGTAGCTTTTGGGTTTGAGCAGTGCCCACACAGTAAACAGGAAGTGTGTATGGGGTATGTGTATGGCTTTTGCGCTTTGTGAAAGAATGCCCTGACAAGCCTGCGTTTTTGACAAAGCTTACTGGGAGCTTTGTCCTTCTGACCTCCCCAGGACCAAAACAAACCGGCTTCCAACCCCCCACAAACTGCCGTTGACTTAATGCAGAAACTGAACAGACAAGATTTTCTTTTAAAAATGCATGCAAATAATTTCCTTCTTCTAATACTCATGTACGCAAGTCACAAGTTTACAGGTGTGCACTTGTTCTCCTGTTTTATTTATATTCACTTTGCCGGTTCTGTTTGATTCGATGTGTTTGTAGTGACAGTTACCGACCACTCCCTGTGTTGAACTACTGTGCGAGCTGGACAGATTTGAAACATGGGTTCGGTGAACGTTTTCTTTCAGACAAGAAATTCTGCATCAGGGTAGTACAATCCTTATCTTAGTCTGCACACTACATGTCCTTTATCTCACACGGACAGGTCATAGTTAACTGAAGCACGGCTGCTGAACGGTTTATCTGGGGACAGACGCAGCTGTCAACAGAAGCCGGGCCCATGCTCTTATTGTGTTGTTGTAGAATAGGGAATGTTGGTGCATTCCCCTACCATGCTTTCAGTTTTTGACCTTAAACACATCTGTCATAATACCTTCTTGTTTACCGTCACTGGTTTATTAAGGGGTAGGAAAAGCGTTTCCATCTTCAGTTTCCCAGTGACCAAATGAAAGTGATGGTAACTCCTTTGTTTTGTGTGTGTGTGTCTTATAGCAGCTAAAAAGAAGGGGAATAAGAAAGGGAAGACCTTTTCCTTGACCGACTTCCTGTCTGAGGACGGTGGAGGAGGGGGAGGAGGGGGAGGAGGAGGAAATGCCCCACCACCCAACTACCCCGCCAAGTCTACCAGCTGGGCCGATGAAACCGACGACCTGGATGGAGATGGTGCGCACGCACATGCATGCACACAGACGCACACTCTTCACCTTCAAAATGTATTCTAAATGATGTAACTTGATGTGTAAAATGTGGAGTTAGTCAGTCTTATCACCGCTCTTCATTTCACAAGCACAACAATAGCAAGTCTTGTATTCGTATAGAAGAGTATAGCTCTTGTTTTCTCCATCATGGGAGTTAAAGGACCCCTTGTGGTCCACAAGCATGTACATGACCATGTGAACACGCCAACATGATTGCTGTTAGCTAACTCTGTCCATGCTGTCCCCGGCAGTCTCCACCTCCTGGCACACGGAGGAGGATTCGTTCCGGGCGTCAGCCATCGACCGCTCCATCCTGCCGACCGCTCCGCGCTCGGCCCGCGAGCCCGACATTGACCGCGCCCGGCTGCCCCGCAGCCCACCCTACACTGCCTTCCTGGGCAACCTGCCCTACGACGTCAGCGAGGAATCCATCAAAGACTTCTTCCGTGGCCTGGCCGTAAGTGTCCCACGCAGACTCTAGGGCTGCACCATTGTATAAAAAGAATGTAATATAATAATATTGAGATTAATTAAGATATTGCGATAGAGGTTATTCATTGGGATAAACAGATTGTTGATTCAATTACTGTTCTTTGGCGGTAAAAAAAAAGAAAAAAGAATGCAATGCAATTGTAGTGGTTTGTTTGTGACCTATAACGATTACTGACCTGCAGAGGCCAAAATCAAGATTTGGATAAATATGCAATTAATTGTGCGGGCGCACGCACACACACACTTCCTACTTGTCTGCTGTGCCTCCCCTTATGACTCAGGCCTAATCTTGGCCAGCACTTCAGTAACCATTTTAGACCAGGTGGTTTTGGGAATGAAAACCTTCCTGGTTTTCATACCAAACGCATACAGGCCCCAAATGACACGCCCTTTATTGTGTTTGTTTTAGCCCAGAAACGATTGGACATCTGCTTTAGTAGTAATAGTAGTGGTAATTGCACTACCCTGCAAGGGGAAACCAAGTGTCTAAAGGTAACTCAAGTAAGGATTGAAATGGAGTACAATTTGGAACAATGTGCTTCCCTGAACGTCCATCGTTTAGTTTGGTTGTTCTGTGATCGAGGATAGTGTTTACACATGGAAGACATGGAGTTGTGTAGAATAACGAACACATTGCCGTGCAACGAGCTTCCTACCCCCCCCCCTTTTTTTTTCTACTCTTCTTTATGGTGCTTATTGGAAACAAGATATATTAAAGTCACCATGCCTGGGGCATGAGGCTTCTGAGCTGTTTAGTCTTTTATTTAGTGGCCATTTCAGCCCAACCTTCTAGTCTCTATTTGATATAATTGAAGTCTTTTGGCTTAATTTATTTATTTTGGTCATGCCAGGCAAGCATGAATTCATACCTTCATCCCTTCCTGGTCTGAGCCTTTTGTCCTTTCAAAATGGCTTTAGTTGCATACATATTCTACATGGAAGCATACTACACGGAGTGGGTAAAAATTTGACTCGAGCAGTGGCGGCCTGAACTTGTGTTCATTATTTGCATGCATTAATTTGGTTACAATACGTTTAGTATAGTCTAGTTGCAATAACAAGTCTGCTTGATGAAAATCTGATTTGTTAAAATAGTAGTAGTAGACGCAGAGGAACAACAGTTAGGGTTGGGTTGCCATTCATTTATGTAGAGTGCTTATGAGTCATTGCTAGTTAAACATCGCTGCAACATAAAAATAGGGAAGATAATTGCTAATGGGTTCTTTGAAATGCTCAGTTGTGGTTCCCCAAAGAATGTGGATTGTCAATTGGTGCCACGCAGGTGACGCAAGGCCAGATGCAGTTCACCTGGTCTCAGTACTCTGCATAGTGAGTGCCTGTTATGTCATTGATCCAATGTACTTTTCCTCCATCTCCAGATCAGTGCTGTGCGTCTCCCCAGGGAGCCCAGCAACCCAGAGCGCCTGAAGGGCTTCGGCTACGCAGAGTTTGACGATGTGGATTCCCTTCTGAGGGCCCTGAGTCTGAACGAGGAGGTGAGCCATCGCATTGAGGACCGGATGCAACTCCTGCTAAACCAGTGCATCAAGCAGGGTTTCCGTTTGTTTATTACAATACAAAATTATTGCTGTGGCTGCTTCAGAATTTTAGGAAATGTCATGAAGTCGCAATTACACGACTCTGCAGAGCTGTCACTCCACTGAACACAAACTAGATGAGCAGAGCAAGTGGAACAGTGACAGGATGTAAATGACTACCAAATATCTGGGCATGTAGGGATGCAAGAAATGGCAAAAGAAAACTTGAATGGAATACACGGTCCAAATCTCAGTGACTACAATTTGGAACAATGTGCTTCCCTGAACGTCCATCGTTTAGTTTGGTGGTTCTGGGATCGAGGATAGTGTTGTCCTTTGGACAGATTATACATGGAAGACATGGAGTTGTGTTCTCTTTTTATAGAACATGGGTTCGCCTTTCTCCGTGTGATCATTTCCACCAATAGTGAAAGTCAGTTGATCCTTCGTTGTATATAGACTGCGTAACGTACACACCAGACCTCAACTGAGCTCCTTACTACCGTTGTAGCGCTAGCGGGATACACTTCTAAACGGCAATTTGAATGTTAGAGCCGTTGGGAGATATTTTGAGACCTAAGACGCATCCGGTTTTTTATAGTGTTTTAGTTAGGCTGCTGTTTAGGACAGGGTCATTTGTTGCCCACGTCTCTCCGGCAGGTATACACGGCTGGACACACGGGACTCAAACCGGTGATTGCGTCTTTATTTCCACGTGTCTGATCGCTGTAATTCGTAGCGGGAAGTTGAGTAGCCAATATAGTTCCATCTTAAATTTAAACCACTTTCAAACGACCTAAATGGGAATTCGACATGTGGGATTATTTGAATACAGCACCGCTACGCTGCTATATGTTTCACTTTCAGTTTGGATGTTGGGGCGTTCCTGGAAAACGTGTCAAATGCGGGCGTCTCCCCTGGGCCAGCGCTTAAACGTTGGCGAACTACTCTATTTGAAACGGCAAAGGCTTTTTTTTTTTTCTTTGACAGTTTCATTTTATAGCCCGCTTCAATACATATCAAAATATCTGCGTGCTGTTGACCATAAACGGGCCACTTCTGATCGAGTTTCCCTATGACGGAGCCTTAGAGCGAAAACAAGAAATACTGGGTAGTCTCAGCCTGCGATCTCTGCCCCTGGGGCTAAAAGGCTGCAGTGCCCTCTGTTAGTAGTGGCTCAAAGAGGCATTATGCTACTAAGTATATGTAAGTAAATATGTTCCAAAGTTTGTTTTGGAGTCAAGTGTCGTTTAATTTCATATTTCTTAATAATGACACAAAATTCGAAATCTTTGTATATGACAGCCATTGGCACCAACCACAACCTATTATGCTATTGTGACACCCCTAGGAAGGGTTCTCCTGAAAAAAAACCTTTGTAAAAGCTGTGTACAAGCTATGAGGGTGGTGACTCAGACTTATCCATTCCTTTTGTATGTTCTGCCCCTTGTTGCCTTCAGAACCTGGGAAACCGAAGGATCCGTGTGGACATTGCAGACCAGTCTAACGACAAGGGTAATTGTATATGTAGTATACACATTATGATTGTTATGTCATAAAAAGATGATGCTGACCATGAACAGTAATGCCTTTTCACTAATGGATGGATGTGGATCTAATGAATTGGAACACTGACTTGACTCATGTGTACTGCGTCCTGTCTCCTGTTGTCTGTGTCTCTTCCGGTCTCCTCCTACCTCACCTGTCTCTGTGTCTACCACCTCCTGTCTGTGTCTCCTACCACCTCCTGTCTGTCTCCTCCTACCTCCTCCTGTCTCTGTCTCCTCCTACCGCCTCCTGTCTCTGTCTCCTCTTGTCTCCTCCTTCCTCCTCCTGTCTCTGTGTCTCCTCCTACCGCCTCCTGTCTCTGTGTCTCCTCCTACCTCCTCCTGTCTGTCTCCTCCTGTCTGTCTCCTCCTACCGCCTCCTGTCTCTGTGTCTCCTCCTACCGCCTCCTGTCTCTGTGTCTCCTCCTGTCTCCTCCTTCCTCCTCCTGTCTCAATGTGTCTCCTCCTGTCTCAGAAAGGGACAATGGGCAGATGGGGGGTCGTGACCGAGGAGGGCGCATGTCAGACCTGGGTCCCGACAAGACGGACACGGACTGGCGAGCCCGCCCCGTCAACGAAGACGACGGCCCTCCCAAAAAAGAAGAAGCGTTTGGAGAGCGTGAGTCCTGCCCCAGTGTTGCCTCTTAAATAACATCGCTTGCTGTGTTTTGAATCCAACGGGGGCAACATACTTGCACTGAGAAGCTTAAAACCTAAGTTAAAACCGCGGACGGTTCATGTGGTGACAAATTTGGTTTGCGGCGGCACGTGCGGCCACTAGTAAATTAGGTTTTACTTGCCATTGATGATGTACTAGTCTGTGAAACGCATTGAAAGCCTTCATTTGTGTTAGTTTCTTTTTTAGAATGCTTTCCTCAAAACAGAGGCTATTTATGTCCGGAGAGTATCGTAATAAGGGTGTAATGGAGGGTGTCTGCTGATGCTTAAAGTGCCACATGGAGAAACGGATTGCAATAGCCGGCAGGTCTTTCTTAAAGCTTTTTTATTCTTCCACTGAAGCCACTTGAACATTCAGCAGACCGCCCAATTGATCTAGTCTCGACAGGCGCTGTGATTCATTCTGATCGATTGGCATTAAACCTTTTATCTTGGCGGCAGGCTCAAGAGACCGCTTTGAGTCCGACCGCTTCAAAGACGGGCCGCGCCGCGACAACGACCGCTACGAAGCAGGCGGTGGAAGAGACCGCTTCCGGGAACGCTACGATGACAGAGACCGCAGAGACTACGATAGGGGAGGTAAGGGAGACATCCTGGGCCTCATGCCCATCTGCTGTACGTCTCTATGTGGTGGGCCTGTCCAGCTGGTAGAGCATGGCGTCAACACTGCCAGCGTTGGGGGTTTGATTCCCACTGGGGTAGGACTACAAGATGAATTGCATATTAATCGAAATCACGATTTTTGACCTCTGCAATGAACTAATTGTGAAAGGTTGCGAAAGAGGACAGTGGAAAAGAGTGCCGTGATGACGTGCCTTGTAGTATGCTCTTTGACGTCATGACGAAGGAAGAATGGTGTGTGTGTGCGTGTGCGTGTGCGTGCGCGTGCGTGTGTGTGTGTGGTGTAAAGCGATCTGGGCAGCAGTTGATGTTGATGACCTCGCCCAAGAGAGGGTTAGGCTCTCCAACACTTATAGTATAACGCCACGTGTGGATCTGTGGAGAGCCATCTTGGCAGCGGTTGATTTTGATGTCCCTGTCCGAGAGAGGGATACGCTTACTTATAGTATAACGCCCCGATGTGTCATTTCATATGCAACATCCTACACAAGGATGGTTCTTAAAAAGTATCATAAATGGGTCATAACCATGGGGATCCCCCCCCGGAACTCATAGACCAAAACTGTGTTTTGTTAATTCATAGTCTTTCGAATTCGAGCTGAAACGGGGGGTTAACCTGCACTTTAAGTAAATCAGTGGAGGTTGTATTTCTTGTGGCTCTGTTTGAGCCAATCGGTTTGAGGATATCTTTTTTTACAGATCCTCAACACCCGTTTTATATTCGTCCGGCTAGGTTTTGACTCCCGTGGAGGTGGTAGTAGCGGTGGGAGCAGTCGCCGTGCTTTCGGAAGCGGCTACCGCCGCGACTATGATGACAATCGGAGTAGCGGTGACCGCTATGGCGAGCGGGAGCGCTACGGCGGCGGGGAGCGCGAGGACCGGTACGAGAAACGCGAGGAGAAAGGTGAGGGTGAGAACAAATGTCGATGTTACCCATGCCCGTTCTAATACGGTTTTATTTTGTGTGCAGTCCCTACCCTCAGGAACATCAAATGCATTGTATTTGCCTGAACGAGCTATGTGCTTGTTTAAGTACTGCTGCGGTCCTTCCAGTCATTTTTTTTGCAACACATTGTGTGTTGAATGTGTCAGTCAACACATTCAAATGCAATGTACATGAGTTGGAATCGGACATGTCATTTAACGTCCACGTGGTCCTATTCATGCCATGACCTCCTCTTCTGGTGTGCCCCCTCCCACAGCTTCCACACAGAGGCCCAGGCTGAACCTAAAGCCCCGCAGCGTGCCCAAAGAGGAGGAGCAAGGTGGTGGTGGTGGAGGAGGTGGCGGCGGCGGCGGCAGCGGAGGCGGACCTCCAGCGCCCCCGCCCAGCTCCGGAAGCAGGGCCTCCTCTATCTTCGGCGCAGCCAAGCCGGTGGACACGGCGGCCAAGGAGCGAGAGGTGGAGGAGAGGCTGAAAAAGGAGCAAGAGAGGCTGCAGAGGCAGCTGGAGGAGGACAAGGGCAGAGGCCTCGACAGGAAGCCCCGAGACAGAGACAGGTCAGAGGCCGACCGCAGACACCCTCGCCCCATCTGACCATACCACTAGTACCATACTGTCTATATCTTGACTTGGGAAGCACTACCGTGACTCCAAATGAGGGAAAAGGGAAACGGCGTTACACAATACTACACTGATGGGACATACCACACGCACGACTACGTGGGTGGTAAAATGTGTGTATTCATATCTTGAAAGGGGTTATTTTCTTTAAAGGCTGTTCTGATTTCCTAGCATCTTGTGTCGTCAGGGACCCAAGCTGGCGTAATGAGGAACCGCATGCAGAGCGATCTCGCACAGGGAGTGAGTCATCACAGCAAGGAAGCACCTCTGGGAGAGGTGGGTCATCAGAACTCGGATGAACTGTTGGAGCATGTGTTGAACACAGCACATGTTCTGTTTAAATGTCTGGGTGTGATGAAAAGGAACAGTTGCATTGATCAAATGATTTATAATCTGGTAAAACATGACAATGGGCTCGGAAATATGGCTAAAGTGTATCATTTTTGTATGTCCTTTTTAATCCGCTAAAAGACAAGGGGGACCAATAATAAACGATCCGAAAACATTTTATGTTATTGAGGACCAGGCACCATGTACTCAATGAAACCTGTATCTCTTTTTAAAGTGGACTGAGCACCGCTATCTTGGAACAGTGTGTTGTGGTTGTTTCCGTTTCCTGCGAAAGCAGCCATTCCCCTCCATTCCCCGCCTGTACCTCCCATGTTGTAAAGCTCTCTCAAATGTGTCGGATCGTCTGAAAAGATGGCTCTCCTTGCCCCGGGCCAGGCTCGCGGCGCCGCGAGAGCGAGCGCTCCGTGGATAACGAGGTGTTCGGCGGGAGGGAAGAGGAGTGCTCCTCCCCCGGGGCCTCCCCGCGCCCCCTCTCCACCGGCTCCGCCTCTTCCAAGGAGCCGCTGAAGGTGGTGCCCGCCCCCCCTCCCAAGGAGAACGCCTGGGCTAAGCGGAGCGCGGTCAGCACCAGCTCCAGCGACAGAGACGGCCTCTCCCCGATCTCCCCCAGCAGTACAACTCCACCTAAACTCAGGTCAGGAACCGCATGTGGAGGTGGTGATGGGGGACAGGATAGTGTAGTAGTAGTAGTTGTAGTTGTTTGTAGTGGCTGCTAGGGTGTGGTTGTGGCCCTCAGCCTTAATGTTCTCTCGGTTCCACGGCCGGTGTTTACAGCCTATGTGTTGGCATGCCGCGCGAGAGGCCCAACCCCTACGAGCGCCTTAGTGCCTTCGTCCGTACTCATTGTGGGCCTCTTTGGGTTCAAATGTCCCCCAAATAAGCATTACTTGGTTAAAAGTCTTGTGGCTACATACTTATGGATGTCATCGCAATGTAATATTCTAGTGTTGATTTCCTTCAAGTGTATTGCGCAAAGTAACTACTCTTGCCTAAGAAGTCAATTGCTGACTGTTGCCAACACATGCTTCAAATCTATTACTTGGGTCATGTGCCCAACAAAGGACACGCAAGTAAACCCGCACACTCTTGATGCATCACGACATTGACGTTATGTGCAAACAATATTTATCTGTAATGGAAAGAAATTCTGTAGAAGGGATTGAAGAGGGCAGTGGGGGACCGGGGCATTTGGACTGTCTCCATCATTCATGAGCTAACCGCTAATGGCTAATTGATCATGTCCCAACCCAGAGCTGAGTCACCCAGAGCTGAGTCACTTGCTGGTTTCCATCAGCATTCAGAAAGTTCTAGACCACTATTGATTTGCCACCTATTTGTCTTTTTCTCTTGATCTCCAGCTCCACAAATTCAGCGGATGAAAGAGGATCTGGAAAGGGTAAGGCTCACAGATACCCGCTACAAGCCGATGGACTGGAATGATGTTTTATTTCTTTGGGTTTTGTTTGTCCCGTCCAGCCCTGCGACTTACAAGCATCCATAAAACCGCTGAGCCCCATATCGCACTACTAACGTCCAGGAGTTCTGTGTGAATTGCGCTTTTTAAAAGTGTGCTTTGCATGCTAACCGCCTCCTGCGGGCGTTGAAAGAGGCGTGCGTTGCAGCTCGAAGACGCCGCAGGGCGACCGGGTAGCCGCGTGTCGGTGGACCGACGCGAGCGTTGCTGAGTGCGTCCCATCTCTGTTGCTTTGGGTGAAGTGTGCGGTGCTGGTGCTTGGTGGTAGTCCATGTAGTCGCTGATCCCTCACCTGTCTGGCCTGTCCTTACAGACGAGAATAAGGCCGACGGTGTGAGACGGGACCGGGGTCCCCCGCGGGGGCGTGGGGGGCCTGCAGGCCCCGAAGCTGGGCGGGGCCGCGGAGAGGCCCCCAACAGAGACCGGCGGAGGGAGGCCGACAGGTCAGCCAATCGAAGCTAGCCACTTCAGACTCTATTGGAAATGGAGGCAGGGCCTAGAGAGAGAGAGAGAGAGAGAGAAAAAGAGCGAGCGAGCATCTGTTTATTCCTCATATACTCACATACACACTGGTGTGTGTCATCTGCTCTTTCTTGTGGGGTGTTTGGAGATAAAGCATTGTACCATCGCTAGTGTACTTTATATTTATTTAATTTGATTCTCAGAACCAATGACCATGCTAAATCAGTGTCTATTGTTTCCCATTAATCAAATATCAATGTGTCTTCACATTAATCCTTACATGCCATCGATCATGTAGAGTCACACAAGATGTGAACAATTAGCAGAATTGCGCTCTTGGTAACAAGAGACCAAAGTGCAGTGAATGTTCTCCCAACCCCTGGTGGCTTTATGTGAGCTGGTTTCCATTAACAGTTGGCCAGAGAGGTCTGTTGGGCAATGATTTGTGGCTTCAAAATGTTTGAATCATCCTTTTGTCTTCTGAGATGTGGTCAGCGTTTTGAGGTCTGAACGGTGGTTCTTTCTGCGTGATTGTGTGTGTGCGAGTGTCTCTCCAGTGACTCCCTGGCCCTTCATCTCTGGGCTTTTGAGGACCTTCGGCTGGCCTCTAAGGTTAACCTTAGTGTTGGTTCTGATTGTAGAAAGGATAACAGAAGAGACCGAGACTCCAGACCACCTGCAGAGCCAAAGAAATACGAAGAGACCCCAACCCCTGTGAGTCCTGAGCGGAGTGTGTGACTCACCCCTAGAACTGACTCCCCCTCCCCCTCCCCTCCCCGTATTATCTAGCACTTAGACATCCCCTCATACCATTTTTGTAATGGTATACAAGCCCCACTATTGTTTCAAGAAAGGGAGCCTGATTTCACAATGGAACCTCACGCCAGCAGATGTCAGTTTAAACCCTGGCATCACTTGCTCCTCAACGCTCCGGTTCCAAACTGTATTTTACTTGTTTGTGCTCTTATGTTACCATAACTTTCCTACAGAATTGTCTCTGTTGCCAATGTTTTCGCTCCTCCCCCCACCCCCACCCCCTTCCCCTCCCCAAATTGCACCGTGTAACAAGTGGTAACTGGAGTGCATTGTTGTTGTTGTTGTTGTTTTTTGCAGAAGTTCAGCTCAGCGAGTAAATATGCTGCTCTGCTGATGGATGGAGAGCAAGGGGACGACGCTGAAGATTGAACACAGTGAAGACGAGACCGGAAAGAGCGATCAAGAAAACGGAGAAGATCTACGGCAAAAAATAATAATCACGTTAAATATGGAATGAAATATCTCCTCATATGGAATGAGGCTTTGGGGGAGGCCCCCCCCCCCTTGCATCCCCTTCCTCCCTCCCCCATCGAGCCCTCACCCCAAATTCTCCTCCCATCCCCTTCTCCACCGTCAGGACTTTTCAGTTTATAATATAGTTGCATACTGGACACGTTTTAAAATGGAAAAGGGGTAGCGGATACATTAGAAGAAAAAACAGTTGGAAAAAAATTGAACTAATTGTAATAAATAAATGGAAAAGTGGGGAAATGAATTTGCATATTTTTGGGGCGTGGGTGTGGTAGTTGTTTTTTAATTGCAGGAGATGTAGCTTTACTCAGTTTGGTTGAATAACTTTTTTGCTTCAACTTGTGACTTGCCTTGTTCATAAAACAGCGTACTTGCTGATCATTGACGTACCTTTCTGTTGATAAGTAAAAACGTTGAATATGCAAATTGTAAATTCCGACTACTTTAATTTACCAAATATTTGCGGATCAACACATCTTGCAGTAATGCTTTTCTTTTTTAAACTTGTTTAGGAGTAAAGGCGCCATTCAATATTATGCCTCCTAGCCCAACGATGTCAGATGCATGCAGATGAGCGATCTGCTCAGCCAGATAATCAAGTGCTGTCACCATTATTCCCAACCTTGGTACTGATGTGAAAGCAATAATGGACCTTATACTGGATGATGGCATCAATTAAAGACTCTCCAGGTCTCTGCTGTTTCTCTATCCACTTAATGTTTGAGACGTCGCTAGAATGAGTCACACTTCCTGAGGTGAGGAAAACTAAACCTTCACGGGATGACGAGATTACATCTTCCAAGTTGTGATGAGATGGGCTCAATGAGTGCATTCATAAGGAATGCGGGCCGTCCAACCCCTTAAGTCACTGGATTTCTAACCAGTGGTTAAAAGGCATAGCCACACCGGTGAAATATACTTCTAGAAGGTCAAATGGCCCTTAAGTTAATACAAATGGCAGCCTACTTAAAAATACTGATTAGTTAATTATATTTTCTGGTTTACTTTCTATAGTATCCTAGGCTACTTATTATACTACTTCACAATTCATGGTAATTGGTTAAGTTTGGCAATTACATTTAGTCAATGCTTAGGTTTTGTCTCCACGCTTGACTTCAGCCAATAAATCAACTTGAGTGACAGCATGAGGATTTGAAACAGTCTCGTCGCCCAAGTTCTCCCGGTGTGGTCCGTGCTTTTTCAGTGTTGCGTCAGGAGCGCAGTGTCTCCTGACCCCCTGTGGAGAGCCGGACTGCACGGTGGCAGCTGGCTAGGGTCCTGCTGTGCCTCTCATCTCATACGCCATCCCATAAACGAGGTTTTCACAGACGTCCTAGCATAAACGTCTGCATAAACAGCTTAGCATAAACGTAGCATTTTTCTGACCGTCTCTAGGTTGGCTCCTCATTCAACTGTCTATATAGGCCTGGCGCCTGCCCCACCCGTTACCAGTTCTAACGTCTAATGGGGCACTCCTATTCGGCTTATAAAACTTAATGTGATTTAAAGCTCTTTGGCCAATTGTGGTATACGGCCATCTTTTTTAGATTGTTTCTTTGCAATATTACTATGACAGACTTTAAAAGAGGGGCACTACATGTTAAATACACCCTTTTAACAAGCCACGTGGTTAAATAACAAATTAAGAAATAAACGTAGTAGCTTATGTGTGGAGTGGCTTATATCCATTGTGGTTGCATTCTCAATCCCCCAATGGGCTCACAGTTTGTGTTTGTGCATGTAGAAGAGTCTGCAGACTGAACCACCAGCTGTTTTCCCCAGGAGGTCCTCAAGATGTTATTTTTTTTACATATCAAACTGACGTGCTTGCTGCGATAGCTACCGTTGGCTCACGTGGTGTCGCCAATGGCTACGACCACATTTTTCTTTTCCTGATTTTCTCCCCCTGAAATTGGTTTGTTTTTCCGTTAATGGTTGATGTTTAAGTTGCAGAGTGCACTCCACGGTCACCAAGGGACAGCTGATAGCGGCTTTTTAACACCAGTGAAATACATGTCATAATTTCCTTAGTTCTGCTTTGCTTGGAGGAAAACAATTCTGAACCCAAGTTAAAGTCTAATTAGTCACAGATTGGCTTTGTCTCTGTTTCTGTTCAGTGGACTCTAGCTGGAGGCAGTAAACATGGTCTTTGAATGGGTTTATTGTGAGACATCTTCAAGTTTGAGGGGGTTTGGCAGTTTGTGTGTGTGTTTGTGTTTTCATGCCCAGTTTAACCGATAGAAAACAAATCAAGAAATGTAAGCACAGAGTCCGTCATTGTCTTTGCATTATTCACTCAACAAGGGAAAGGAAGGAGGAAAGTGCTAATGGTCATCGGCACTGCAAGGCTGCCTAACGCACCCGAAGGGAAACAGGACAGAGATTACATTGTGAGACACCTGTGCCCTGATTTTCCCAACATATTAAATCAAAACCAATTGGACTACAGAGCTTGCATCTCGGCGGTTCACTCGTTAACATTTATATTGCATCACCACAATGGACCAACGACTTGCAGTATATCCAAGCTTCTTTTTTTATTTTAGTAGGGTAATCAAACGAGCATCCTGTTGGGCTACATTACGTGAGGCTGTCCGGGGAGTGAGCGTGTTGGAGTCAGCCACCATCTAATCACTCCCCGATGATAGAGAGAGAGAGAGAGAGAGAGAGAGAGAGAGGGGGGACATAGCTGAAACCAAAGAGAGGGGAAGGGCCTGACATCAACAAGGCAAAACAGCTGCCCCCCTTCTCTCCTGTGGACAGCGAGAGACACAGAGGTAAAGATTGAGAGAGAGGGAATGAGGAAGAAGAGTGGAGGGTCTGTGAGCGTTCTGTAGGAGAAAGAGAGATCCCAGGGCACTGGGGAGGCTGGAGAGCTGAGAACGAGGGATTGGCAAGTGGAAGAAGGAAAGGAATGAGAGAGGGAGAAGGAGGGAGGGTAAACTAAAGCGAGAGTGTGTGGCTGCATACATTCACACTTTTCAGACTGGATCGCCAGTGAGTGAAGCCAAAGGAAAGTTGTGTACAGAGAGAGTGGTAGGTCTGTGTGAGGCGTGTGAGAGAGAGAGAGAGAGAGAGAGAGAGAGAGAGAGAGAGAGAGAGAGAGAGAGAGAGAGAGAGAGAGAGAGGCTGTAAGGGGAGACGTGAACGCAGAAGGAGAGTCTTGTACAGGACCTTTTTTAAAGTCAGCACGCCGGGCTGTTTAGGAGTGAAGGGCAGAGGGGTGTGAGCGGAGTCTCTGGGGAACAGGAGGTGGAGGGGTGGGAGGGTGGGGGGGGGGTGGGAGGGGGGAGGCAAGACGACATGTGGCTCGCTCCAGGAGGACTCTGGCTGTCAGGGAAACACTAGCAGGTCGGTTCTTACTATGCAGGACTGAACCAAGGAGAAGAACAATCAGTGGGAGGGAGGAGAAGAAAAAGGTCTGTCGATCGAGAGAGAGAGAGAGAGAGAGAGAGAGAGAGAGAGAGAGAGAGAGGGTCGGTGAGGGTCAGCGAGGGCAGAGCAGCAGAGGCCAGAGTTTCTTGAGGACAAGCTCCAAGATACTTGGTGAAAGAGTGAGGAGGGGGGGGATAAGAAGGCAAGGGCAAGTGCCCGGGTGGCTGGAACTATGGGGTGCATTCACAGTGCGCTGATCCGGAAGGGAGCGAACCGGGGAACTTCTATGGACCACGACCCGCACACGGACCCCTCTGTATCTCCCGGGATACTGCAGCTGGCTGGGGTAGGTGGTCGGGAGAGACCTTTTTGTTTCACAGCTGTTTGTTTCAGAATCTGCATTGGTTGGCTAGTAAAGTGGAGTTCATCTGTCATATTAGCAGGTGCTAAAGGGACGTTTTGTGCTTGTAAAAGAGGCCATCTGTTGAGATGTAAGGCAGGTCACCGCTGTTGCGTACGTGAGCGCACAGCTACCTGGGACTGGGTGTGGTCAGGACAATACGCTGATATGATGACACACAGAAAGGCTGAAGGTTGGGTTGTTGCTAGGTGGAGGAACAGTAATGACGGATGCGAACCAAAGGAATCCCAAGAATTGACTCACATGTTGTGGGGACTGAGAATGGACTGGAGCCCGTTTGTTCTCCATTTCAAATACCTCTTTTCCTCCCTGCATGTAGGCACACCGGGCATGTGTTTACTGCCCTGTATGTGTGGTCCCTTTTAGACCTGATCCAGGGGCAGACACTGAGGTGATTATGATGGCCAATGGACCCACCGACTACTCTATTATATATGTATAAATACTGTAGGACCGATTGAGGTACTGATAACCTTGGGACCCAAGCACCCTAGGTAGTATGAAGAATCCTTGTGAAGTGGGTGCATTCACATTGTATCATATGACATGACTATGACATCATCCGATCTCAAATATGATGATGGCGTTGACAACCCTCACGTATGATGATGAAGTTGCCCTATGCAGGCCGCAGAGCAGAATAAGGAGAGGAATAGGACTATGAAAACGTTTAAAGCCTTACTCAAAACTTACTTTTGAAATTGCACTTGAAGACCTAAGATTATTTTATGTTATTGTTTTCTTGTTGCTTTTACCGCTTGTTCATTTCGGTTCAAATTCATTGTCATTATTATTATAAGCTTAATTTGCTGTTGATCATATCCCTCAGGGGGTTCAGGGGTGAAGAGGAAGTGGTGTCAGTTACTGTCCGGTTGCAACTCTTGTCGTCGGTCTGTCTGTCCGTCTGTAGCTCTATATAGCAACAGTGGCCTGTGCGGCTTCAAAAGCCGGCCAGATGGCTATACATGCCAAAAGATTGATAGGCTTCTACGCTTCTGAGACTCTATAATGGTGCCCTTTAAGCACCAAGGCTACATGTAACGGTATTGGGCTCGCGGGCTCATGTGTCATGCAGGAGGAGTAACTCAAGCGGCCGCCTATAGGGGGACAAAATGAAGAAGTGTGTTGGACTTCACAAGAGAAGTCCTACTTCCTGCTGCGTTGTATTCCGTCATCTGCAGCTTGGAGCTGGACGCGCCAGCTTCTCAGGTCCTCATGATCTCCAAGCACGTGGGGTGAGAGTGTGTGAAGTTCTGGCGAAAACACCACTCTTATACGATGAGCTGTGTTAAGAGAGCAATAAGAGTAATTTCACCGGAAGTGTGTGTGTGTGTGTGTGTGTGTGTGTGTGTGTGTGTGTGTGTGTGTGTGTGTGTGTGTGGGAGCGAGCCAAAACATGGTCCCAGCTGAATGGGTGTACTCTGCGGCAGAGTTATGAAATGTGTCATACACTCTTTCACCACACATCCCCCCCCTCGCCCCTCACACACACACACACACACACACACACACACACACACACACACACACACACACACACACACACACACACACACACACACACACACACACAAAGCTATTCTATTTCCCAGACGGATGCAGACAGTAACTCAACCTGCAGCTCCTCTGTGTTTCCATGGAGGGTCAGAGGGTCCGGCCCCCACAGCCCACCGTCATAAATACCCTGATACCCTCCTGCATAGGGAGCCTACCCTAATAAACCCACCTGCTGCCGTCCCTTTTGTGATGGAATGTGTGTGTGTTAGTATTTTGTACGTGTGTGTGTGTTAGTGCACGTGGGTGTGTGTGTGTGTGTGTGTATGTGTGTGTGTGTGTGTGTGTGTGTGTGTGTGTGTGTGTGTGTGTGTGTGTGTGTGTGTGTGTGTGTGTGTGTGTGTGTGTGTGTGTGTGGGATCCTGCCTGTCCTCAACAGCTAGCTGTCACTGGAGAAACTGCAGGAAGGTATTCAGTTCCAAGGGGGTGTGTGACAATACGTTACAGTGCGTGCGTGCGCACAAGTGCATGTGTTTATAAGTGTTAACTCAAAGCAGCATACTTGCAACTCATTGTGTTGATCTTTAAACACACGCATCCTGTTTTATCTCTCTACGAAACGACATAACAGCATTATAATGTTGCGGTGGAGCTACAAAATGCCACTTAGTAAAGAGGACACACACTGAGCCAAAGCGATGTCAGAATGAGACCACTCAAACGGTAACGTTGCACGTCTCACAGAAAACAAAGTGAAAGTTGAATTGCCGTACAGCAATAAAGACTGTTCATGCATGATTCTATCTGTACCTTGACCCCCCTCAACTTCATATCAATGCTATCAAAGTTCTCTCTTCTAGCCCCTGAGGCGCTCATATACGGATGCCTGGGGAGTGACATAGGGCTTTAGCTGGGACGAACACAGAGGAGGTGGCTTCTGCACCATGGCCCACTGCCATCTCTCTCTCTCTCTCTCTCTCTCTCTCTCTCTTTCTCTCTCTTTCTCTCTCTCTCTCTTTCTCTCTCTTTCTCTCTCTTTCTCTCTCTGACAGACATCACGTGTTTTCATGGATATGTGCTCACTCAAATAATTTCCGTAGATGAGATGATTCCAAACGCGTCACCCATCTTTTACCACTAGGCGATACCCTTGTGTTAGAGATTCGGTAGATATGTACATGTATAGTTTTTGATGCTGGGGGGGACGACGACGACTGGACATGTAATAGGCCTTTCGTGTGTCCCAACATGCGCTCCGGTAGATACAGTTCCGGAGCCCAAATTCACCGATCAGACCCCAGATCCATTTGTATTTTACTAAGTAAACGGAAAGGGTTTCGTGTGCCGACATCAGTCCCATCAATACAATTGATATGGGTAAATTCATAACTTTTAAAAGAAGACATAGTGGAAAAGTCGCCATGGGATATTGCAAAAGCATAGATAAAGCATTGCCGTATACGAATTGGCTACTCTCGTGTGTTGTAATATCCTTGGCGGTTCGCCGTTACTTTTGACAGTGGATGCTGACCAATCAAATCTCGCTGCGTCTTTTTTCGTTTTTGTACTTCATCGTCATAGACCGTGGGGCTCCTCCGCACATATAACCACTCCGCTTTCCATCATGTCGGTATACATTGTCGAACTAACAACGTAACACAACATGTGAATTACAAAATACGAGCGCAACGGACAAGGGACATCATGAATGAGGTAGGCTTCGATATTTTGTCTCCACCATTGTCTCTGACTGTAGTATACTTATTTACGAACATATTTCTCACATTTACCCACATAATCTTGCATTGCACAGTGCGGCTCATGATAGAGGACACGTGTAAAGACAGGATATTATTGCACGTGTTTCCACCGGAGTCCAGCCTATAGATGTATGTTTTTACCCCAGCGGCTGGCAACATGATTGAAAACCAAAACGTAACACATTTTCTGCATCTAATTGTCAAAACAAGTGCATACAAGTATTCAGTCATGGAGTTATCCCAATATGCCTATGTATTGAAGTAATTTGTGTTCGGGTGACACATGCTCATGTGCTTGATATGGTCTCCAAAGAAATCCTTAAAATGTCTATGCAACCGTCACTATTCGTCTCCCCAATCGGACAGGGATGTCATATAGAAACATAGGCCTATTACTACATTCCTCCAAGGCATCAGCACATTAGTAGCCCACCCGCTGAGCAGATTCATGAAATGCAGAGTTGGACGGATCAGACAATTTTCACTTCTGCTGTGGTGTTGTAAAGGTCGATGCGTTTACAGCAAACTCCCTCAATCATGGCATTGTTCCCTCTCTCTCTCTCTCTCTCTCTCTCTGTCTCTTTCTCTCTCTCTCTCTCTCTCTCTCTCTCTCTCTCTCTCTCTCTCTCTCTCTCTCTCTCTCTCTCTCTCTCTCTGTCTCTGTCTGTCTGTCTGTCTGTCTGTCTGTCTGTCTGTCTCTCTCTCTTTTTCTCGTCTGAAAATTGTAGTCACCCAAATGAGCGTAGAGAAATAGCATGATAAAAGATGGTTTGTGTGGTGATGAACTCTCAGTGACAGCTTCTCAGTGGTGTTAAAGTCCAACCTATGATACCATGTCCCCTCAGGATGGCATCAATGCCCTGGCTTCGCATGTGAATTATTCACCTTTCATGAAGCATTTAGACAGTGACATGTGATGCTCCTCCACATTGGGCATTTGACATGTAGCAGAAGTACCAGAAGCACCCCATATTTCCGAGTCAATAAATACGTGTTTTTGGACTGTGTGTGTGTGTGTGTGTAAATACACACCATGTCGCGTTCTTTTCCACTGGGAAATTCAATGGCCCTCCTGTTTGGAAAAAGCAAGTTGCAAAGTGTGCTTCCAGAACCACTCAACCATTTAGGAGGAAAATAAATGTCAGTGTTGGTTGGTAGGGTGTTTGTTGCCCCCCTACACACAAACACACACACACACACCTCTCTCTCTCGATCTCTCTCTCTCTCTCTCTCTCTCTCTCTCTCTCTCTCTCTCTCTCTCTCTCTCTCTCTCTCTCTCTCTCTCTGTCTCTCTCTCACACTCACTCACATACGCACCCTTCTCTCTGTCACACACAAATGCACGCACACACACACCCGCATCTACGCACACACCCCAACCAAACCAAACACACGCCATTTCTTGTTCCTTAATTTAAGATTTCATGTTTCACCCTCAATGTTGTTGTCTGTTAAAGCATAATGTGCGTTTAACTTGTGTTTGGGTGAAGTGTGTACTTGCGGAATGGTTGTTTTGCCCCAACCCCTTCGCTGAATTTCTCTAATGAATGGTGACATGTGTTTAACATGTAGTTTGTCTGCGTCAAGCAGACAGATATAATATAGAAGTCTTGGTGTAGTTTGCATGTATGAATGTACCTGTTATTACATTAAATCAAATCAATCAACTATAACGGCATGATAGTTAATTCTTATGTTGTGTGCCACTACTAGCTAATCATTAACCAAGCCCTTATTTACCTATTCCCCTTACTTGTTCTCAGTCAAAATAAAAACAGCATTTGCGGTTATTTTTTAAATCTGGGTAGGAAATGCAAACATGAAGATCTAGTCTTCTCTTCAACTACTCAGCCCACAGAAGGTGATGTGTTAATAGCTTTCATGTTGAGAACATAATTGTACCACCTAGCTGCGCTAAACGTAAATTAGTCATTGTATTTTTATATACATTTTTATATTTAATAACATAAACTACATTTTAGTTGCTGTAGTTAACTGTATTTTCCTCATTTCCATTCAATCTTTTTTCTATTTGTTACTTTTACTCTACTGCTTATGTGTATGAAGAGACACATTTGTAGTTTTATATATAAAAAAAATGGTGTGTGTGCTCTTGTGTGTGCACGCGTACATGTACATGTACATATATATATATATATACATATATATGTAGTCTCATTTAAAACTGCAGTAACAGTAAACAGTAACAGGGTTGACATAGGGTTTCGTCTTTACTGCTAAAATGAGACTGATAATGAGGATCAACGAAACAACAAGGATAGCACGAGACATGTTGTTTGCTGAAGAGTACAAATATATTTCTTAATCAAGCAGTGTTTTTTTTTGTTGGTGAAACAAAGCTCGACAAGAATAGACTAGGGGGATATGTTGTTCCGCCATCTGAAGTAGCAGAAGGAGAGATATTGAATTATGTTTAGTATTAAAGCCCTCAGACCCTATTAAGGTCAACTTGGCAAAGTCAACCCTCATTAACACAAAATAATCATTGTGAAAGGCACGACATTGCAACCTGCTCACAAACACCTCGATCTGGACGCACTTTCTGAAAATGATACAGTCTGTCCTAGTTTTACCTGTGTTGGAATAGAGGTTGTTAGTTTACGTGTTTACGTGTTGACACTCAAACCTGGTCTCTATCTCTATTGAAGCTGATGGAGCGATAAGAATAGACTCCTCTATGGTCCTGTAGCTCAATACAGCCGACAGGCACTCCTTCTCAGAGAAGATCTTCAGAATCCGTTCTATCCACCTAAAAACCCTGGATGCTTTTTTATTTTCGTGTCAAAATAAAAATTTGATGCCCAAATCCTAAAAGCTTTTCTTCTGGCATACAGACTGAACGAGGTGCAGCTACACTGCCGCAGCTGCGAACGCATGAAGTCATCCTTAAAGCATCCTGCAAGTGGTGCTTCGTGTGAACCACTGGAGCACACCCTCCCACTTTATCCTGGTTTCCTGCAGAGTGCGAGCTCACAGTTAACACGAAATGTTAGGCCAAGGTAGACGCTCTGTAAGAGTTGCCTTCCGTCGTTCATTTCCTATTCAAATTCACCTCAGGTAACCCCCCCCCACCCCCCCTCCCCACACACACACACACACACACACACACACACACACTCCTCCCCTCTGTCTTTTGTCTCCTATGAGGGAGACCCCCGTCTGAGGGTGTAAGTAGATGGAGTCCTCCCGGTGTGAATGTAGGGGTGGGGCTAGGGGTAGTGGATGGAGCCATGTGGAGGGAAATATGTGCACTGACCTACATGTCTGGGTAAAGAGGCCGATGTCCCCTGAACTGAACATCCAGGTTGCATTAAACACAGTTCAATTGTTTTTGGGATGGAAAAATGACTCCCAAGATATACTCCACAATCTGGGTTGGCTTAATAAAAGGGCACATTTCCAGAAGCATATATACATAAGAATGAACATATAATATGTAAGCACATCAATACACTGACACATCAATAATTAGAATATATAATGAATAAATAATGCCACTACTCTGTCAGTAGTGTAGTCTGCATCTTTTATTTAGACAAATCGGAACCAACAATTCACACCACAAATATTCAAGTCTGCATAAGGACGCAAAACCCTGCTGGTTTTCACTGGGGGGCAGCAATGGACTATAGACATTGTCCAGAAAGCATCACCGCAGGCAGGGCCTGGGTGATAGCAGACAGGCAGGGCCTGTTTCTAAGTAGACTTGGTGCTCAAGGACAGGACCAACCCTGTGGTAGAGGGAGATGAAGTCTCCTATTTAGTTGTGCTTGAGTTGTTGTTTAGTGCACAAGTTGTCATGTTGTGCTTAAGTTGTTTGGTTTCAAATTGTTAATTAGTGTGCACAAGTTGTTGGTTCTTGACAAATTGCTATATTTTGTGCACAAGGGATTTTTTAGTGTGCACAAGTTGTTGCTTACTGACTAATTGCTGTTTCGTGTGCACAAGTTGTTGTTTAGTGTTCACAACGTCTTGTTTAGTGAGAAATTGCTGTTCAGTGTGCACACATTGTTGTTTAGTGTGCACAAGTTCTTGCACCTAGACATGCCAGGATGCTTTCCCAAATCCTTTCACTCACACAGACTGCCCCACACACTCAGTCTCTCACTCCCTCTCTCAATGGGTTTGACCAGGCACCACCAGCTGTTGCACCATCACGGAATTGCATTGCATGAGGATTATTATTTCCATACATATCCTGCCCCGGTCACCGTGGCGATAACCAGAAACAACCTCTGATTGTCAGTCAAAAGGCAGGCGCCACGGATCAGTGTGGAACATCTTTACACAGAATGATCAATCTGGATAGGAGGACATTAGAGAGCAAATATAGAAGATGAGCAAAGTGCCACAGATGCCTGCGATCATCACAGAGGACACAAATAAGTGGAACCAACTGGGCACATGTGTGCGTGTGCGGTTGTGTGTGTAGTCGTGCGTTTGTCTGCATATAAACACGCATGTGGATTCTTTCCAGTCTGGAATATGAATAGGTACCCAGGGAGACGCGGGGGGTGTTATTTGTCAGGCATGGGACTCTGCTATGCTATCCTTCTATTGTGATGCTGTTGTGATTTATATATCATTCTCGTCCTCATGTTTGCACTATAGCCTTTTCACAATGGGCAGCTTTTCACCTTTAGACCTTCATTTGTGTCTTTATAATGCATGTTTTGGCCCTTCAATCACCTTTTGACGCTTTCAGTATGTGTTTCATCTTTGGGTTGAATCTGTCGTTTTATCCCTCTGAAGAGAAAAAACTATTTGGTAAGCCTACACAATTCAAGCTCCTTAGTATATTTCCAGGTTATTTCTGGGGAAACAATGTCACCAGAAATATCTGCACCAGTTTCCACCAGTGTCACAACTGGTTCTCAAACACCAATTCTATTTCCTAAAATTTACTCTGGCCTGCCCATCTTGAGCCAAATCTAGTGATGTAGCATCCAATCCCTTGGAAAAAATTGCTACGCCAACAATAACACGAGCCAAACCTCAACCAGTGGCTCATTAATACAGACGAAAGGCACTCAAACTGGCCTTTTATATTTATGGGTGGAAGAAATCTCCTGGAAAAGAAATTGGGTAAAATATTCCCACAATTATAGCCAATGTTTATTTTTGGTTATCTCTTGCTGGGAAAAGGGTTGATATGTTTCTTTTAGCCAACAGGTATACAAATGTCCAAAAGCTATGTAAATTGCTCCGCTTATGTCTACAGATTTTCCTCTGTGTGTGTGTGTGTGCATAAACATACACATACACCCCCCGCACACGTGTTTACATACTCCAGCGAATGTGTACTGTACTTGTGTTTGTATTAATGCATGCTAGAGAGAGGAGTGGTGGAGAGACCCTGTGTTGCAGAGAGGGAGAGAGAGATAGAGAGAGAATGAGAGAGAGAGAGAATGAGAATGAGAATGAGAAAGAGAGAGAGAGAGAGAATGAGAGAGAGAGAGAGAGAGAGAAAGAGAGAGAGAGAGAGAGAGAGAGAGAGAGAGAGAGAGAGAGAGAGAGAGAATGAGAGGGGCAGAGATAGAATGAGAGCAGCAGAGTGAGCGAGAGGGACAGAGAGACAGATAGAATGGGTAGAGAGAGTGAGAGAGAGAGAGAGAGAGAGAGAGAGAGAGAGAGAGAGAGAGAGAGAGAGAGAGAGAGACCGCTGGAGAGTATGCATGTTATGGAAAGAGACAGGGGAAAGCAGAGAGGCAGCATGAGTTGTTGAGGGAGAGAGTGAGTCGATGAGAGATAAATAGAGAGAGAAAGCGTGTGAGAGAGAGTGAGTGGAGAGAGAGATAGAGGTACAGTATCAGTCTCACTCATACGAGGTTGGCGAGAGAGAGGGAACTGGAGAAGCTTCTTGAAAGGTAAAAAAGAAACCGTGTTCTGTATTTTAAAAGCTTACATACTCTTACCTGGATGCCCACATACAGCATACACACATGTTTCTTATAGTGTACTTCATTCAATATAGATTGTATTTGTAAAGCACGTTGTGGTATTAAACACCTGAAAGTTATCCAGCATGATGTATGTAAAAGTTTGCATTAGTTCATTCAAGTCATGTAGCCAACATGTTCTGCCCAAGTAAGAGGATTTCTGTATTTTAGTGAAATAAAAAAAAGAACAAAACATTCAATGAGAAGCATTTCTGTGACCTACAAAGGGGACATTGATTAAAATTTTCATACAAGGGAGTGAATTCATCGGCTTTCATTTTAAATGAGGCAGCTGTAACCATGGGCAGGGCAGGGAAAGTGAGTGACTTCTGGAACTTCTGAGTTCACGGAATATAACCAAGAACTGTATGCTTCATGCAGACTTTTTCCAAAATGTATTTAATTGGTAAACGATGGCATTTGCCTATGAGTGTATGTCTTGTATGTTGACGTGTGCTGTTGTTTTCTTTTACATTAAACAGGAAAGGAACGATAAACGTTCGCGCCGTGTTTGTGCGTGTGTAAGGTTTGTGTGTGTGTGTGTATGTGACTGTCACCTATGTTTACGTTGGCATGTCCTCTCCTTCCCGTGTATCCAGACTAACTATTTGACTGATGGGTGTTGTGAGTGTGAATGTGTACGTGTGCGTGTCAGCGTGTGTTTTTTCAGAACCTATAGTCAGCTGTCCCGACATCATCTGATGCTTGCTAATTATGACACACTGAAACTGATTGCCACAGCTCATATTGAGCACCAGCAGCTGCTCCTGCTAATGTGCTGATTTATGAATTATTATCTAGACATGGGATTTTATCCTTCAAATAGACAAATTTACAATCGTCAAAAAAATCCTATAGATCCTAGAAAATAATTGTATTATAAATATTGTTCGGTAGGCCTAAATATAGTATTATGGCGTGTTATTATTTAAAATATGCAGTCCCTTTGGCTTTTATGCATCCCATCATGTGTTTTCCATTGTAATGTTTCCATTGATGTTTTTTGTTCATTTGTGTTTGCTAAATTAACACATTGGGAGCATTAGCAGTGTTGCAGACTTTTTATTTCCGCTGTTTGCCACTGGCACATGGCCTTCTTGCAGCAATAGTTGTGGGGCTCTGGCACTGCTTGTGTATGTATCAATCATTTTACCGTTTGCAGAATAGGTGGTCCACGAAAGGTCTTGATGACTGTTAAGTGGTACACCTAAAGTCAAAGGTTGGGAACCACTGATTCAAATGACGGGGATGCAGCTGATATAACATGGCAAGTGTGTTGCAGTGCATTGACTCCGCATAGAGTCCTTCAGGTTTAAAACTACATTTATATTTAGGGCGGGTGGTGGAATTAGAAAGCGCAACAGAAAATGATCATCTTTTTGCCAACTTTGAAATCAGCTTCCATGCTCTGCCAACTTGAGGACTGTGGATATTTCACATGAGTTGCTCTCACGTCAGAATCGATGCTTCTCTCGCATCATCAGAATCAATGTTGCTGCGACAGTGTGGTGGTGGCATTTTTGTAGGATGCTGCCAGATGGGACTAGATTGATGTTGTGTCCTTTGGTGGCACTGTGTGTGTGGGTGTGTGTGTGTGTGTGTGTGTGTGTGTGTGTGTTTGTATACAAACACATGCATGCACGGACCCACATGCACGCACACACGGTCGCACGCACACACGGTCGCACGCACACACACACACACACACACACACACACACACACACACACACACAGACTGCAGACATTGGGGTTATATTTACCCATCTTTTTTCATTTCCTGTGCAGCTAAGCCTGCTGCTAGAAAAAGCCCCGTGTTTGCTGGTGTGTGTGTGTGTACAGTTCCAGGGATTATATGGATGCTATGTTTTTTAATGATCATAACAACGGCTCTATAGTAAGCACAGCTGATTTAATCTTTCCTAGTGAAGCTCAAAGTATTATGTCAAAAGCAGTGTTTACTACACTTTTTTCTGAATGTAACTTATATGGTGTACATGTCTGAATGTGCTTTGGGACAATCCTCAACCAAATACAATTGTTCATATATTTTCCACATCCCTAACACATACATTTGTGTACATACACCATTTGCTACAGCCACGGTGCAACATAGCTCCCATGATCATCCCTGTGTAATGCCTGGGTGTCTGGAAGCTGACGGTGATGGTTTGAGAAAAGCCAGCAGAGCCGTGAGATGCATATGGAGAGATAGTAAACAAAATGTGACACTCAGTCTCCGGGGGCGATTGTAGGATCTTGAATAGGAAGGTCTATCAAAATAGCTCTGTGAAATCTCTGCTCTCTCCCTCAGTGGTCAGGAGCCATGCTCAGCTGTTGACCTCTCTCTCTCTTTCTCTTTCTCTCTCTGTCTCATTCTCTTTCTGTCTCTCTCTCTCACTCGCTCTCTCGCTCTCTCTCTCTCTCTCTCTCGCTCTCTCTCTCTCTCTCTCTCTCTACCAATAATTACACTATCTCTGTCACTCTGTCTACCACTCTCTCGCTCTCTACCAATAATTGAACTCTCTCCGTCTCTCTCTACCAATAATCTCTCTTCTGCACTCTCTCTCTCTCCCCCCCATTTTCTCCCTCTCTGTCACTCTCCCTCTCCTCCATTGATTGCATATTCTCTCTTTCTTTCTTTTGCACTCTTTTTCTGTGTCACTATGTCTCTGTCTCTCTCTGCCAGTCATTGATTTCACTATCTCTCTCTCTCTCTTGTTCTCTCTTTGCTTCTCTTTCTCTCCTTCACTCTTGTTTTCTGTGTGCGTGCGTGCGTGCCTGCATACGTGTATTTTCTGGCTCTCCCTTCATCTCTCCATCTCTTTAATTTGCTCTTTCTACTTCTGCTCCTCTCTGATCTCATTTTGACCATGTGTTCCCTAAAGCTTGTTATCACCCACTTCCCCAGATACCTCGGTACCCTTCCTGTTCGCACCAACCCCCCCCCCCCCTTCATTACCCCCCCCCCCCCCCCACCCCCCCCCACCCTGACCCTCGCTAAGCACCCGCTGAATCTAGGTGGGCCTTTGTCATTCAATGGCAGACCGTGTTTGTTCAGCAGGCGGCCATACTTGTTTGCCCTGGCAGCCATGTTTGTGGTCAATATGTTTACTCTACACACACACGCACACGCACACACACACAGACACTCAAACATGCACACACATACACAACACACACACTTTACAGAGGAAAAATGGAGGAAAGGATGGTGGATGTGAAAGATTAGAAGGTAAAAGTTAGGAAAGAGGGAAGGAAGCCAGGAAGAGTAAAAATAGACAAACAACTGGTTTTGGGGAGAGATGGATGGATGAGGATGAAAGGAGGAAGACGAGGTTGATTACTTTACTGCCACTCCTTAATCTGGCCTGTGTTATGACTACGACTACTATTGACTCTGCCTATAACAAGAACTTATTTTTTGTCCGTTTAACGGACAAACAGCGGACGTAATTCCTCATTTTTCTCAAATAGAAATGGTACGGTTTTGGAATATATTGTTTTGGTTATTTTGGGCTTTCCATTCTCAAACGGGAAAGGCTACTCACTCAAGTCCTACTCTTTCCTGACTCCGGCAACAGCGTGTTGTCATCACACATACACATACACACACACATACACACACACACACACACACTCTGACACTGACTGCCCCCATGGCAACCTGCTGGGTCCTGGTCTCCCACTTGGCTAACGTCCGCTGACAGCTGACTCTGGATGGGAAAGGAAACCTAATAGGATGTCTGTTGTAGGCGCGGCCTGTTGCCGTTTTGGAGACTCGCTGGTCTCCACCAGAAGCTGTGTCCGGTGAAAGTTCCCCCGCTTGGCCCCGGCCGGCAGTAAGCTCAGCTGGCCGGCCTTTCAGCAAGCTGATTGGCCGTTCCCAGAGGGCAGAAAAGCCACCAAACCAAACCAAATAATGAAACCATCCCGTCAACCAGGCGGCCAGCCAGGCATACAGCCAGGCACCCAGTCCCCCACGGTGAGATCGAGGGTGAGATAGGAGGGGGGCCGCACCTCAGTAAATGGATGGACAGGGCAAGCTGAACCAGATGGCCCACGTTCCCTGTGGCCCCAGCACACGGGCTCCATGCACTAATGAACCCGCTGAGCTACCATGGACACATGTACACGCTGTGTGTGTGTGTGTGTGTGTGTGTGTGCTTTTGTTTGTGTTTGTGTTTATATTTGTGTGTGTGTGTGTGTGTTTCGACCAATTCCTGTTCCAAAGTGCTTACACTCTGGTCCTCCACATAAAGTAAACACCAGCGACCCCTGACCTTTTGGGACTGAGAGTGTGTGAGCGTGTGTGCGTGTCATGTCTGCATAGCGTCCCATGTCTTATCCTTGCTTCCTTAAGGCCCAAAGTTATCTACTTAAGCACTTTTATTAAGCCAATTAGCTGCTGTTTCCTCCCCGATGGCTCAAACGGCCATGTCCCCGCCTATTTCCTGTGTTTTAGTACATGCATGTGATGTCTTCCATGCCCTGTCTGTCTCTGTAGACAGGCCCTGTGTCCTCAGACTGTGGTGGAATGGCATGACAATGAGCTCTGCTCCCCCACAGAGTATAATAGTGCTCAAAGCTGGTTGCTTTAGGTACTATTATACTGCGGGTGAGCAGAACTCAATATTTATATTAGATTTTATTCCATTGTTCTCCTCTCTGTATAGCAAGAGACATATGACTATGTATTCTACATCTGTAAATTCTTAAGAAATGTCTTTTTGCAATGTTTAGGTCATCTTTTGAATTATTGTTTTGTGTGGGTATGTTTGTGCATGTGTTTGTATGTGTGAGTGTGTTTGCATAAGCCCGCAACGTGCGTATGTACTGTCACATATGTATCCTATCTGTGTGTGTGTGCGTGCGAGCGCCCACGTGTGTGTATGTGTGTGTGTGTGCACACGTGTGATTGTCATGCCTGTGTGTCTGTGTGTCAGGAAACGTCTGTCTAATTGTCTGCTGGTCAGATTAAATCTGCAGTATGTTTGTGTACCCTGCTCTCTGTCTTTCTCTGTCATCTTCTTTCATTACTCTTTAACAAGAAGAAGATGCTACACTGGTGTGTAAGCTTTTCTCACTGGACAACGTCCAAAATATGCAAGTCATGACCACTTATTCTTGGACAATAAAAGATCTATGCATTGCATTGTGAAATGTTGAATGCTTTCAATAAGGTTGTTAAAATGAGAAAAACACAACACAATCGTTTTTATTGAAAATCGCTGAGGTATTCGTTGGGGTTGTTGTGGTCGTGATGCCAGGGCATTACATTTGCCTCAGTGGCTTGACTCTTGAACCTTTTGACAACCACCTGTCATCATTACCCCCCCCCCCCCCCCCCCCCCCAAACCCACCCAGAGGGCAGTGCAGCTATATGTCAAGCCTCTGTCACTGCGTAGCGGAAAGATCAAAGTTGAAGGAGCGACGTTAGAGAGAGAGAGTGTGGAGACTCTAAAACTAATTCCAGTGTCTGAGGTTTACTAAGAGGTCTACTGGCTCATTTCTGTTGTTTGTATTTAACGGGTCTTTGCTTTTGAGATGTAGTATTTTTTCTATTCCCGTCTGGCGAATAATGGAAGAGTTCTGAAATGAGCATGCAACTGACCTCTGACACAAGACTGCTTGTGTTGACCCACCAGTCTAGTCTATGACTATACTATGACTGTTTCTATACTACACTATTGACAATGAAAGACTTTAACTTGAACTATTGGACCCATGCTGACCAGGTAGTGAGATGCATAGAGTCCTCTGGTCTCACATTATTTGGACGTGTTGTTCGGTGAAAGCCATGGTTGTTTGATTGACCTCCTTCCTTCAATGTGTTTTTATATTTACGTGTGCGCGCGCGTGCGCGCGTGTGTGTATGGAAGGCCAAAGGGGTCATAAACAATGTGTACATGTTAACACGTACACATATGTACACGAAATTTTGCGTGCTTTGTCCGCATTTGCGCATGAAATTTCGTGTACCATTAAGAAAGCACACGTCTAAGCAGGCGTTTATGACCCCTTTGGCCTTCCATGTGCGTGCTTGCGTGCATGCGTGCATGCGTGCGTGCGTGTGTGCGTGCGTCTAGTTTGGCCAGTTTTAGAAGACCAGCTCAGGGAGATGCTGCGAGCCACATGTTGAGCCTTCAGATGCAATAATTCCCACTTTTCTCTTTCCTCTTCACAATAAAGTCCGAAACACGTTTGGGCTCATTGGAGGACTGCTTTACATCCCAAGGCTGCAAATGAAAGGGCTTTCATCAGTGGGCCATAGGCTCAATCACCACTGTGTTACCTCATTCAGCGATGGATAGCGACTTAACATTTACATGAAAGTCTATAGAAATATTTTTGTTGTGTGACTGAGTGTGTGTGTCTGTGTATGTTCCTTTATACCTCTGTGTGCATTTGCGTTTGTGTGTGTGTGTGTGTGCCTGCGTGTGCATGTGTGTGTGCGTGCTTACATCCGTGTGTGTCTGTGTGCGTGCGTCTGGGCAGGAGCACACACACAGTCTGGCATTCATGCACTTTATGTGGAACATTTAAATCTCTGCTGACAGCTACCTCTGCAAACCAGCTGCCACAGACAACACAACGAGAGCAAGAGAGAGACAGAGAGAGACTTCCTGCCCTCTCCGTCTGCACTCTTCCTTCCCCTACCATCCCTCCATCCACTCATCTCTCCAGCTGGAGGGGACCCAATAGCATCAAAGCAAACACATGACTTGGCATACACTGTCCCAGTTGCTTACTGTGTGTGTGTGTGTGTGTGTGTGTGTTTACATGTGGGGTTACTGGTGTTCTTATAAACCAAAGCTAAATGTGTTCTCTCTCTTTTACTAGTTGACGAGCACCTGTAACTCTGCATCTGACCTGGTGAGGTTGTTTTGAAATAAATCAGATTTTTGCTTCGGTTGTACTTTTAGTATTTATTGTTGCCATGGTAACACTCTCTGTCACTCTGTCTGTCTCCCCTGTGTGCTGTCTTCTAGAGGGGCTCCATTACGTCTACATTTCAAAAGAAGAGAGGCTCCTTACCCAGGTAGGGCCACACTCAACAAGCATGAGGCAAATTAAGAAAACCCCACACAAAATGTCCATACATGTAAAATCACTGGTAGTGGCAGAATGCTACTAAACTAAGATATAACATAACAACAAGAAGGGGTATAGGATAGAGTAGTTGGTAGGGTGTTTGACTCCCAGCCGAAAACGCCTGGGTTAGATTGCCCAATGTCGACTTATTAGGACGAGTAATGACGTATTGAATGTCCAGGAGCAAGAGTGTGGAGCTGGTGATGGAGCAAGTGATGGAGCGCCACTATGACTTCGACCTCACATACATCACCGAGAGGATCATCTCTGTCTTCTTCCTGCCCGACCTGGAGGAGCAGCGTTACCGTGGAAACCTGCAGGAAGTGGCGGCCATGCTGAAATCCAAACACCAGGACAAGTTTCTGGTGAGTGGAACAAACTGTTGAACAGGATACACCAACCTGTCAAATGTATTGATGTGACAAGGCTGTGCTGGCCATGTGACAAAAAGACTTAGTACTATTAGGTTTTGAGCAATGGGTTGGTTATGGTTCTTTAGGGGCAGTGTTGCGTCAATTCCTTTATGAGACATTGCGTCTAGGACTGATGAGACTTCAAAATGCAAATAACTACACAAAATTTGTCTGAAAGGCAATCCCTTTCGTTCTTGCCAAGGGGACTCTGTTTCTTTGCGGTCTGCAATTATGACCAGCAGTTATGACTGGCGGTTAAAGAGCCTACCCCCGCTTTTGTTCAGTTCACTCCAGGGCAAATGGGTAAACATACAGGGGGGCTAGATAACACAACACGAGAAAGCAAATATTCAAATAAGAACAAGTCAACACCAGATGGATTTTCCATTACACCAGTGAATTGATTTTGGTGGTAATGTGTCTTATATGATCTTCAACATATTAATCAATGTCTTTTTTTAATCACTATTAATAAATGAAGACCGTCATTTAGATAAGACTGTTGTAAAATCCTATGCTTTTGCCAGTCTCTGCCAACCAGTGTGTGAATGTTCTACTCTGCTCCGGATTCAAGTGCCTTTTCCCAAGCACTTTGATGATGAAGGGATACCGGGGAGTTTATTCAGGGAGTTAATTTACACTTTAAAGGTAGGATATGCCATTTGTGCCGCTAGGGAATCGCTCAATCCAGACAATAACAAAAGACATAGTTTGATGACGTCGTGAAGTGGGCTCATGGGAGTTGATGTCTTCACCGCCGATGCCGGTGAAAATCGATCTGATGTGACTCAGGCAGAAATCCTGTTCACAGACGAGTTAATGTGTTAGTGTTTTATTCACGTTGCGGTTAAGTCACGTAATGTCATTTAATTCTTACAAATCGCCGCAAGAACTTGCCAACTTCCCATCGGTTGAGGCCACTACCCAAACAGCTGTAGAGAATGTTATGTGGGGTATTCAATCGTGGGATGGCCCAGCGCTTTTATCTGTGGCCAAAAACAATCATTCTAAAAAAGTAACTTTATGAATGTGTCGAACGTTGTTGTAACCTTGTAGTGTTACCGTACACATTGCAGTGTTTCCCACATAAGCGGATTCTACTGGTGGGGTTAGCTGACGGGGGAAAGGGTTTTTGTTGTTGTTGTATTTTGAAGTTGGAAAGATATTGGATAATCAAACAGATTTCCACACTCTGAATGATGATGATGTGACTGGGAACTGAAGACTTGATCAGTACCGTGTGTTCAGCGGTGTATACCTGCCGGGCAGACACACTCTCTATAGAGCCATCTTATGGTCAATATGTCTACACAGTAGGCGAAATACGAAGTGCCCTTCACTAAACAATAGCCTGACTAAACTGCAGACGCTTCACGCTTCAAAAGATGTTCCATAGTTCAAATCCCTGTTTAGAAGTGTATCCCACCAGCTCTACAACAGTAGAGTAAAGAACTGCGGGGCCAATGGTGTGCGGGGGTAATGCACACCGACTATAGGATACTGACAAACAGACATTTCATACTGTGTACATTGGTGGAAACTACTTTTTGTTTCTCTCCCGAAAAGGCGAATACAAAACGAGGACACGAGCAGGCTTCTCACCCCTAAATCTTTTACGATTTAGGGGTATAAAAATTGATTATTACTGTGAGAGAGAGAGATTATTACTGAGAGAGAGAGAGAGAGAGAGTGAGAGAGAGAGTGAGAGAGAGAGAGAGAGGGAGAGAGAGAGAGAGAGAGAGAGAGAGTGAGAGAGAGAGTGAGAGAGAGAGAGTGAGAGAGAGAGAGCAAATCAATGTGTTTCGTGCAGCTCTACAATAAAATAAGAATTTCCCCATTGAAAAAAAAAAAGGTCAATGTATGTGAGACAATATTGATCGCGGCTGGCGTCGTTCTCTCAGACAGATAAAAAAAATATATGACCCGCCCATGTCTATGTGTGAGAAACACTGCATTAGCTGTGTGGCTGGCAGGAGCCGCTTGTCAAAGTAGCACATCGTAGTAAGCTACGTCGCTATTGAAATATCATATCAATAAATGAGGTCTCTACTGGATTACAGTTTTCACACATTCCCCAGAAGTTAAGGGGTACAGGGCATATGACGCCATTGACATGTGATCAAATGTAACGGGCCGTTACCGTGAATAAAGCTACAGATTTCTCTGGGTTTGAACATTGTTGGAAACAATAGTGATAATGTAGGTACACAACACAACAACGTGTATAACATAGGTCTAGTTGTTTGTAGATATTTTAATTAGGAAATGTTACATATAAGGCATTTAATAAAAGCTCTACAAGGTAAATATAAGGGTGTCCGTGATCCCATTAACATTGCTCTTTTTAGTGGAGCATTCCCCTGTACATCTCCTTCTACATTTTAACATGTCTAGAAATGCATTCACACAGCATACTATATAAATAAAAGGGCACAAATACCTCTTTGCACATTTTTCTGGAGGAATATGCACTAACCGAGCAGGGGGCAGCTTCATACCGCTCAATAAATATGGGGATTACATAAAACACAACTAAATTATGCATAGGTATGTTTATGCCATGTTTTATTTATACTTTTAGTTTATTTTCACATCACTGTGTTTCACTGTGGTTTGAATTCCATTTTTTACCGTTACAGATACTAGATACGAGACACTGTGTCTATATTATGTATGTATAACATTCATACTTATTAATGATGGTATCTGGATTTATTTCAGCTCCTGAATTTGTCCGAGAAGAGACATGACATCGCCAGACTTAATCCAAAGGTACACAAATGGTTGATCATATATATGTAGCATGTTGGAAACAATACAACAAATTGAACAAAAATGAAATATCATGATGCAAATGCACAAATAAAGAAAGCAACAGAATTGTATTTGGATGTTTTATCCATTGTAAACAGACAGACTGCATTATAATGATCAGACTGCATTGTCATCTCACAGGTTCATGTTCTGATTAAAGTATGGGCCTTATTCACCTGGTGGCGATCTTGGTTCTAAATGATAGCTGGGTAGGGGAACTGAATTTTAAGTAATTTTGCATTGCCTCACTAAGGAGCCAATCGCACAGAGCAGCTTCGCAACAAATGAGGATTCTTCAAAAAACGCCACGGCAGAGCTGCATTTTACAAGACGCTGAGCTCTTACGATTGCCTTCATTTTTTAACCAAAGTTGAACATACGTTCCCTTTTATGCACTGTGAAAACACGCTGGAGAAACTCGATAGGAATAAAATGGTAAAGTGTGCGTCATGTTAAAAAAAAAATGATGTTCTGGGTGAGAAGAGCTCATCTCTGTGGCCATCTAACTCAGAAAGACCCTAAACGCTCCCATGCTCACTCTTGGTCATTGCCAGGTCGAGGACTACGGCTGGCCCGACCACCACGCCCCGCCCCTGGACAGGATCTGTGCTGTGTGCAAGGCCATGGACACCTGGTTGATCTCTGACCCCCAGAACGTGGTGGTCCTGCACTGCAAGGTCAGTGTTCAGTTCAGCAGGGTCCCACTTACTGGGACTCCTGCTCACGCGGCTGTGGGAAATAGAAAGTAATGCTAAGACTTCCATCTTAAAATGCACTGTCATTGTTTATTCATATTATCTATTATTATCCAGTTATTCAATCATCCATCCATTCATTTTTGTTGTTTATGTATTTTTACTTTTATGCAATGTCGTCATTGTGTGTCATATTTATAGATCTCTAACGCCTAAATCATCTATGTTGGACGTGGTCAAAATCACAATGGTCTTTTGTCTTTATTTTTAACAGGGTAACAAAGGAAAGACTGGCGTCATTGTGGCTGCCTACATGCACTATAGCAAGATAACTGCAGGGTAAACTGCTCTCTTTGCCTCTACACACATTTACACCAGGAACATAATGTAATTTTCCTGCCCCCGATTATTTAATAATGACAGCATGAATAGCTTGTGGGCTGTCGTAACCCATTCAAGTTTCTTTAGTGCATTTTTGTGCTGATCTTGGGATTTTATATTGCAGAGTTGCTAAACCTCAGCAATAAAATGAAGGAAAAAGAATATGTAAAAATGAATGACATTTTTGCACATTTAAAAACACTTACCGTTCCTGCCTTAGGTCTATTTATTTCAAAATGGTATGTAAGCATTTCAAAGTATGATGTAAGCAAATAAGAAATTGCATTTCACACAAGGAGCACTAATGTTAAACTGTTCACGCACCTCAGCCACTGAAAGAAGGGGAACTGTGTGGTCTTTGCAAATGTCAGTACAGACGGAGCATCAGTATGTGCGGTCTTAACGCAGTGATAACTGTTCACAGGGCTGACCAGGCACTCACCACCCTGGCCATGAGGAAGTTCTGTGAAGATAAGGTTTCCTCCTCTCTACAGCCCTCTCAGAACAGGTGCAACCCACTTATATAACCCACTATAAGTCTCTCTCCTCACCCTCACTCTTGACTCTGAAAGTAAATTAATGTGATCCGATACATTTAAGTCAGATACATTTTGTATTCATGTTTAAGGTACTGTATGTACGATTTAAGGGCTATTATTTTAGTGTTATTTGTTAGAATTTGTTTAGCCATCCGTCCACTATTAGTGAGTGAAATACGCTGTGGGAATAGATCCGTTTCGAGTTGTCTGTGCCTGCCTCTGTATGAGCTGATTTAGATTTTAGACCGTTCCCGAATCATTTCTGACCAATCAGGGAATCCTTTCCATTATTGGCCTGTTAATCACAGGTGTGTGAAATGCAACACTTCTCACTGGCTGAGAAACGGAGGGAGGAAGGGTGCAGAGAGAGCGGAACGTTTTTTGGGATTGTTTAGTTTCAAAGCCTTGCTCTCTTCTGCTCTTTACAACTCTCAAATCTTACCTGCAGTACCTTTCATGTTACAGTTGTTGTTTGGTGCAACTTTGTAGTTCAAAGTTCATTGTTCAAATGTATAATAACAATAGTAATTGTATTCATACAATGCTTTTCTAGAGGCCCATAGACACTTGACGAAGATCTACAATACGAAATAAAAATCAATAAGAAGTCACATTAAATCCTTCACGTCCATCCCCTCTTGGTCAGGTACATCTACTATTTCGGCGGTCTGTTGTCTGGCTCCATCAAGATGAACAGCAGTCCTCTGTTCTTGCAGCAGATCCTCATTCCATCGCTGCCCAACTTCCAGGCAGAGGGAGGTCAGTCTCACACACCTCCTACCAGCCAGGATAGCGCCCTCTACGGCTACTTGTGATACGGTTACGATACAGTCATGAGACAGTCATGATACATCAAATATATTGAGTCCAACCAAACATTTCTCCCTATATACTTCGGCGTGGATAGCACGGTAAGCTAACGGCAACTGCCCAGCATTTACGACTTTGAATACTCTTTCAATATTTCAGATCCACCAACTAGCCAACAGACATGATTGTTTTTGTTTACTCAGTACTAATCTACCATTTTCTAATAACTCCATTTTAAATATCCTTTGATTCGGTTTTGTTTCGTGCCAACATTATGTTTGCTACTTCACTCCTTAACATTTAGAAGGCTTAGGGTTAGGGAGGCATTGTATACTGTGGGTCTGTGAGGCCCTTAAGGGGGATTAAGGGCTACCCAAGTAACATTGACTGGCTTCAAAAATGTGTCCTTCTACTTTCTGATTCGCTCTCGGTCTCTTTGTAGGTTACTATCCCTTCCTGAAGATCTACCAGTCTCTCCAGCTGGTTTACACCTCCGGCATCTAGTAAGCCATCTTGTTCTTCTAGTTGAGTGGTTCAGCTCTCTTCTACCCCTCTGGGCATTTTGCTCAGACGTTATACCTACCTCTGTCAGTGTTTGGATTAGGGGTAACCATTAGTTTAATACGAGCTCGTGTTGACTTGTAGTTTTCCAAATAGAAGCTTGTCCTGACTGTTTTAATGTGTTTAATGGGATTAAGTGGGCTCTCCTGTGTTACATTTTGTCTGTGTGTGTGTGTGTGTGTGTGTGTGTGTGTGCGTGTGTGTGTCTGTGTGTGTGTGTGTGTGTGTGTGTGTGTGTGTCTGTGTGTGTGCATATGTCTGTGTGTGTGTGTGTGTGTGTGTCTGTGTATGTCTGTGTGTGTATGTCTGTGTGTGTGTGTGTGTGTGTGTGGGTGTCTGTGTGTGTGTGTGTGTGTATGTTTGTGTGTGTGTCTGTGTGTGTCTGTGTGTGTGTGTCTTCCAGTGACCCCCAGAACTCCAGAGCCAGAAAGCTGTGTGTGACCATGGAGCCAGCGTTGCTGTTAAAAGGTGACATCATGGTGAGAGACAGACCCTTCTGTACTGTTTAGCACACAATGCACATCATGCCACACTGCTTGTTCTACACACACCGTTATGCAGCCATCCACCAGGAGGCCAGAACAACACTTCATGGTCAGGTGAAGGTACGTTACACTGATGCTAAAGACTGGCTTAAACATTACATTTAAATGAATCAGGATTTGTCAAATATTATTAAGTACCTAAACATCAATAGGTTTTGAAATGTGTGTTGTACCTCATATTTTAGATATTATTTTATACCTAGACTTATCTTTGCTACTATTGTTAAAGTATAATAAATTATAATGTATGATCACTTCTTTGTGTGTTTATATATACCGCTATGGCCTTTGCCATGAGAATGAATACAGAATAACCATGTTCAACTCCAACACTTTGACTTCTATACAACAGCAACATCACATCAATTCTGCATGAAAAGGAAGCCCCTTGTGTATCTGTACCTCTTACCAACGTCTTTATATTCCACCCACCATCCATACCTCCGCGCCTGCCTGCTGCCTGCTTGCCCCGTCCCAGGTCAAGTGTTACCACCGGCGGCCTCGCAGCGCCCAGAGAGAGGTGGTGTTCAGAGTTCAGTTCCACACCTGCACGGTCCACGGAGCTCAGCTGTGGTTCGGCAAGACTGAACTGGACTCAGCCTGCTCAGGTACACACCCTGGTGGGCATGGGGGACCAGGGCGTTGGGTTTCCGCAGACGCCAAACTAACCAAGGATATTCCTGACTTTATGGAAAGAAAATGGAAATATCCATATGGTGGCGGGCGCAATTTAGAACTTTCTTTATCTAGTGGGTTTTAACCTTGTCATTGAAGATCACAAGAAATTCAAATACGTACGTGTTGTATATACACACAATGAACACTCATGCACTCAACACTCGTGTGTCCTGATCGTAGTACATTGTTAAAATCACAATGTAGACTATTGAAGTAAATTAATGGGATCCCATGGGCAAGAACAACTACAACTCTGTGTACAACTCTCCAGAGTACAAGATCCTCGTTTTCTATTGCACTTTATATTACACACACACACACACACACACACACACACACACACACACACACACACTTGAATCAGATAAGGAACGACAGTGCCTGGTGAATTGAAACAGAAACAGCTTGGCTCAGTAGGCGACGAGCTCGTGACAGTTGGACTGTGCTCTAAGTGCCACGTGACAATGCGTGCGCGTAACGCAGCCACGCTGAATCCCTATGAAAGAAATGATCGAAAGTTGAACTGCATGTGCTGCACTACACTATTTTTAGAATGACCTTTTCTTTCGCGTGTTTCTTTTGTTTCTTTGACGCACGCATAACATATGCATACATCAATACGTACATATGTGCATAGACACGCACACACACATGCACGCACACAGCTACTGCTCATTACTCCTTTAAGTACATGAGTATTACTTATGCTGAACATCATTTTCTTCTTATAGTGTGTGCTGCATGAGTTGATAAGATAACAGAAATGGGTATTCCTGGTGTTTAGTATGCTGTTTATTCTGTTTGCGTGTCTCTCTGCAGATGATAGATTCCCTCCCGATAGCACGGTGGAGTTTATCTTCTCCGGCAGTCCAGATAAAATAAAAGGTGAGTTCCTCTTGGTCTTGAACTCACTTCACAGTATTCCCTCTGCATGCAACAGCAGCCCCACAGTCCCAGTACTGTGAAAAAGCAGTAAAATAATTTGAGTCCAGACAAGATTCACTCTTGGAATGCAAAGGCAGGTGCACATTCTGGACTGTGATCACATCACAGTCCATGAAAACACTCAACGTTCAGAACTTTTTGGGTTGGAAGCTGTTGATTAAGGCTTTCTGATTACATTATGATGAGTCGACCTAAACCCTAATGTTGCATAACTATTGATTCAGGGAGTGTTTTTTATTTATTCATTAAACAGTGTGCTTCACATCAAAATGACTGCAATGTGTTTCGTCAGGTCGGGAATGTCAGAAGAATGAACCCTCCATCACAGTAGACTACATCACGTCTGACCCGGTGGTGAGGTGGGACTCTTACGAGAACTTCAACCTACACCACCAAGACAGCCTGGAGAGTAAGACAAACGCATAGACACACACACGCGCAGACACACGCGCACACACAGGCGCAGACACACGCGCAGAAAACACTCGCACAATTCTTTTATATAGTTAACTGCACATGCTTTTGATTAGTCTTTTGTGTTTGATTCATTTTGTGTTTTTATGTCTACTGTTTGTTGTTACTACATGGCATTGTAAATATTGTTCTGTAATGCAGGGCCCTGCTGTGAAGGAGAACTTGGTCTCAGACAGGACTCCCTGCATAAATAAATCAGAAATGTATATATATATATACAGTATATATAAATATATACAGTATATATATGGAGAGACAAAGAGAGAGAAATATAGAAAGATAGAGGGACATAGGGGTGATAGGAGAGATGTATAGAGAGACAAAGTGAGAGAGGTATAGAGAGATATCGAGTCATACAGAGAGAGATAGTGAGAGAGATATAGTGACATAGTAAGAGAGATCCCCCCATCCCCCTGCAGTAAAGAAAAGGTCACACTCATGCATTCAATGATTTATTTACAACCAATCATGCAAAAATCATTTAAATTCCCAATAACTTTAATAAAAGGTTTAATGGACCCGGCAATGGAAAATGTTATTGCTCGTAAAGACATAAAACGCTTGAAGAAAAAAAGTAAAAGGGTTTTAGATCCCTCAAAGATGGGCTAGTGTGTCACACAATGTGACTTCAAGAAACATATACAAACACTTATACAAATACATGAACTCATAGAAGCAGGTTATGAAAGATGAGAAGTATAGTCCCTCCTCTTTATCTTCCTTTAACAATGGCAAGTGTGATGTACGACGCACATGTATATGAATGGAATATCTCACCCCCCCCCCCCCCCCCATGCCAGAAGTCCCTCATACACGGGGCCCTTTGGACGGAAGTCTGTATGCCCAGGTGAGGAAGCGCCGGGGCCCGGGGTCGCCGAACGGACAGCTGCCGCTGAGCCCCACGGTGGGGCCCCAGACGCAGGCCGCACCGCCGCAGCATCCCGCCTCCTTCAGCCCCGACCCGGGCCGCTCCTCTGCTCCTCCCTCCTCCGATCGGCCGGAGGAGCCGTCCGCCTCCCCGACGCGCCCGCAGAGGGACGGGGAGGGGGCGGAGAGGAGGGCGGAGGGGCGGAGAGGAGGGCGGAGGGGGCGGAGAGGAGGGCGGAGAGGAGGGCGGAGGGGGCGGAGAGGAGGGCGGAGGTGGTGGAGAGGAGGTGGAGAGGAGGGCGGAGGGGGCGGAGAGGAGGGCGGAGAGGAGGGCGGAGGGGGCGGAGAGGAGGGCGGAGGGGGAGGACAGAGCCAGGGACAATGCGGGGAGGGGGAAAGAGCGGGACAGGGAGACGGCCATCCTGGACGACGCGGAGCCCTCGGGGGCGGGGGGTTCCAGGCGGGGGCGTCCGTGCTGTAGTCCCGCCGAAGCGGGGAGGCTGGGGGAGGGGGGCTGGGAGAGGGGCAGAGAACTGTGCCTCGCCAACAACGGGTACCACCCCGCCCACCGCGCCGCCGCCGCCACCACGAAGAACAACCCCAAGAGTCGCACCCTGCCGGCCCTACCGTCCAAACCCATCTCCCCGACCCCCCACCACGCCCCGCACATGGAGCTGTACCATCGCCACAGCGGGCACCCGCTACCAGAGTTGCCGTGGGAATGTCCGCCCGCTCCCATGCTCTGCGTCCACCGGGCCTGCTTTCCCCATTCCACCCCAGAACTGGCCCACCCTCACAGCTTCAGCCTCCCCGCCCCCAGCAGAGAGTGTTCCGGGGAGGAGTGTCATCTGGTCCACTACTCTGGCCACGGGCCGCCGTCCCTGCCCACCAGCCCCTACAGAGAGCTGTTCTTCCACCCTCCGACGGCGCCCCCTGGCTGCGGCTGTAGGGACTGCGCCAGCCGGAGAGAGCACCAATCGGCGTCGGTCCGATTGTTCCATCCGCTGCACTCTGACAAATCGGGGAGCTTGCACTGGGGCCGGGAGGTGGAGTTACAACAGACGAGAGAGGGACCCCCGCTTTGGGCTGACGGCCACTGGGAGACAAAGAGAGAGGCTGCAGAGTTTTGGCAGCACAAGACAGCCATGCAGCCATATCGCGTCTGCCATTCTTCACTAGAGCAGCCTCAAACCACGGACCAAGCGGGATCGGTCCTCGTGCTCCACCCGGGGTACCGTACCCCACCACCAGCCCACCTCTCCTGTGCCTGCATCCCTTATCAGTCCTCCCCAGCAGAGAGCCATGAGAGCAGGGGTTATGCTTCGGGGTACCAGTCTGGATCCTCCTCACCGCTGCCTCCCACCAGCCCGATGCCTGGAGCCCCTTCTGGGAGAAGTCAGGCAGCGGAGAGCCCTTCCAGAGCCAGAGGCCCGCCAGAGAGTAACCACCACACAGGTAAGCGAGTTGTCCCTGTAACTGGTCAATAGTGATTGGCTGACTGGGCCTGCCTTGGGCAAGGAAATTGTGTGTGTTTTGATGAAACCAACAAACTATCTCTAATGTTACGTATTTCACTATTTATTTACCCTCAAGAACAAATGGCCCAGGCTGATGCGAAGGACCACCAGTCCCGGAGTTCATTAGGGAACTCCAATGACCAAGAAAGTGCTGCTGGGATGCATTCAGACCATGACTATACGCTCATATGCAGCACCCCGACACAATCTGAAGTCAGGTGAGTGGCCTTCCAGACACAAATACAGACCACAGCTCTATGTATACATAATTTAAACCTTGTTCAAGCTAGGGTAGGAGCATTTTTTTGTCATATTTGTTGATATTGTCTTGCATCCTGACAGCAATCATTAAATCAAATGCTCTGACAAAACAAAACAAAAAAGTCTGGCATCTGTGGCTGTCGCGGGTATTTTAAGAAGCCTGTCAAATCATTTAATTTGGCCCCAGTGAAATTATTGGATAGCCTACCTGTCTGTCTACCTACCTACCCGGCTACCTGCACGCACTCTACCCATGCACTCATTGTGCATGACGGGAGTCTTCCACAAGGCCAGGCAGACCTATTACTAAAGCTAGCGAGCTAGTCATGTATTTTGGAGGAGTGGCTTTGGAGGGATTTTTGGACACTTTCCAAATCTAGCTTACTCTGGCTGGTTTCTCCAAATTGCCTACCCTAGCCTTGAACCTTGATGTTTCACGTTCCTTCCAGGGTAACAGAGGAGCGTGTTGACAGCAGGACCCCCCAGACCACTCCCCAGGGGCTCCAGAAGCTGAGCCATGGAGCTGCTTCCTCTTCCTCTCTGGAGTCCAACAGCAACAGCAACAACACTGTGTCCCAACCACCACAAGCACCAACAATACAAACCCCCTGCTTATCCAAAGACACATGCGAAAACGCAAGCAACCATTCACAGAGTTTAGGGTTAACGGCCAAGAACGGTGTCGACAACAACGAAACAGGAAGTGCAATGGAATCCGGCCAATCAGACACGTCATCTCAAACAACTGTAACCAATCAGTCAGTGACCACGGTCCAAGTGCAGCTCAATGGCTCCGCCCTCCCTGGCAATGCACAGTCAGACACCACCAGCAGAAGTGCCTTCTCGAGGTCTTTGTCCAGCCAAAGCTCCACGCCGGCGTCTGCCCATTCTCCCCAAGGTTCCCCAGCCAGGGGGTCCTCCCCCCAGCGCCCGCTGCTGACGGCGGACCAGGCCGGCCCGAGACTGTCCCCCGACCGAGACAGCCCGTCAGACCGGGCCAAACCCCCGTCGCCGGTGCCCGACGGCTACAGCACTCCCACCTTTCCCTTGGCGTCGTACTACTACCCGCTGCTCAACGTGCCCCGCGTGCCCTACACGGGGTACACCGCCGTCACCATCCCCGCGCCTCAGCCCCCACTCCCCGAGAAGAAGCGCTTCTCCTCCTCTCCCCTGGCGCTCAACGGTCACAGCTCGCTGCTCAGGGCGGCGTCAGCGCCCTCCTCCTCCATCTCCTCCACCTCCTCCTCCACCACCTCATCGTCGTCGTCGTCGTTCGGCCAGCATCACGTGACCTTCTCCCCCTCCGTGGCCGAGCCTCCCCTCCCGGGACGACGAGGGTCCGGCTGTAGAGAGGAAGCAGACACCAAGGTCAACGCCAAGTTCGTCCAAGACAGCTCGAAGTACTGGTACAAACCGGGCATCTCCAGGGATCAAGGTATGGCATAGATGCATGGTCATTTTCCCTCTTTTGCATGACAACAGTAATCCATATTAAATGTTAATGTTGACCTTTGCACGCCAAGCTCTGCCTTGAATTATACTTGTTTTCGTCCTTGTGACTTTTTCCGGAGATACTCGAATGTGCCTTCTTCTTCTTCTTCTTCTCCTGCAGCTATAGCAGTGTTGAAGGACAAGGAGCCCGGGGCCTTTCTCATCAGAGACAGTAACTCCTTCCAGGGGGCCTATGGTCTGGCCCTCAAGGTCACCACTCCTCCCCTGAATGCCAACCTAAACGCCAGCAAAGGTGTGTTATGACTAACCGCCTTAACGTAGCTGTATCGTAGCTCAAAGAATAAGTGCAAAGCAGGTCTGCTTCTTGGCGTAGCTCTTAAGATTAGATCAAAACAGCAGATACTTTATTAATCCCAGACAGGAAATTAAGTTTAATTGTGTCAAATAATTAGATAATGAACTACATGAATGAACTATACCTACGGGTTTTTTCGTTCTCATATTTCATATGCATCCTGTTTCTATTAAAAAAATAGAAAGTCAAAGTTTTGACTTAATCATGCAGACATTGATGTTCTGGATTTGATACAGCGCGCACAAATCACAACATAACTTCTAAGTCCTTATGCATGAGTATAGAACCGATTTCCAAGACTCCTCTCTGTACTGTGCGGCAGGAGATCCACTGGAGCAGCTGGTGAGACACTTCCTGATCGAGACGGGCTCGCGGGGAGTGAAGATCAAGGGCTGTCAGAACGAGTCCTACTTCGGTTCGTAGCACTGGGGGGGAAGGGGGGGGGGGGGGAGGAGGACTGATATCCTGTGCTATGATATCCGGTGATACGCTTGACATGCTCAGCCCAGTGACACGATTGACGATCGGGATTTCTTTTGATTATGTCATCTCCGTGTCTCTCGTTCTTCCAGGAAGTTTGTCTGCACTCGTATACCAGCATTCAATCACTCCCATCTCCCTGCCCTGTGCCCTGCTCGTCCCGGACAAGGGTAAATAATCTGTTGTATTGTTATCTCTATACATAGCAGCAGGACTGAAGATCAGTTCAATCATTTGAGTATTGCTTACAGTTGAATTATTTCATTAGCTGAGTGTATCTGTCTAAACTCTCAGTGCTCAATATACTGTCTGTACAGCGTGATATTTGGGATCTCTAATGGTTCCCTGCTGTCCAACATTGTGTGCGTGTAGTATATGAAGTTACACCACAGAGATGTAATCATATGAATGTGATGTTCTAGATCTAGTTGGAGAGCTCCAGGAGATACAAAGTGTCACCAACACAAGCACAGCGGCAAATCTCCTCAAGCAAGGAGCAGGTAGCGTAACCATTTCACCACGCTTTATCAAGACAATCCAAGTTCATTGTTGTTCATGCAAGTATTTAGATGAAGCATTAGCAAGAGATACAGTATTTGCTTGCGATCAGCAGACAACTGTCCCAACTTACAACGCGGACAAATAAATGACATTTATTCAACTATTGTAACACTATGTCCGTTGTTCCTCGTCTTCCATCTCCTCCCAGCATGTAATGTGTTGTATCTGAACTCCGTGGAAACCGAATCGCTGACAGGGCCTCAGGCCATCTCCAAGGCAACGAAATGCACACTGGCCCTGAGTCCGCGTCCCACGGCCACTGTGGTCCACTTCAAAGTGTCCATGCAGGGCATTACGCTGACGGACAGCAAGCGAAGGTACATCTCAGTGACTGCAGTGAGGTCAGGATGGTCTGGTAGTTGGGGTGTTGAATGGTACTGGGTTCGAACCCCAATTCGGCCAAGGTATTTTACATTGGCCCAAATTAGTTTACAGTGATATTGTTTCACATTTAGTTTAAACAGGACAATGAGCTTGTTAAGTAATGATAGTTTTTCAGAGAAAGTCAATTGGTTCTTAGGAGCAGACATTTCAACTGCATACTTTAAACGGCTAAGTCTATGTTCTCCAGTGTGCCGTTGCCACTGAGTGAGGTATGTTTCACATTAATTTGTTTACTCCACAGAGACCACAGCCTATGAATATGCATTAAATATGTAACTGATTTCTCCCTTTTTATTTTCCTTCTGTATGTACATACACATTTTTTTTTACAACTCTGCAAATGTTTTTAAATCATATTATGACCTATTCTGAGAACTATCTCCGCTGTACTGTTTCGTCTACCCAGGCTATTTTTCAGAAGACACTACCCAATCAACAGTGTGACGTTCAGCAGTTTAGACCCAAAAGACCAGAGGTTGGTTGTGTTATCATTAGAACAATTGAAATGGTATCTTATGACTGGGCTGTTGCCAGCTGTCATCTGCTTGATTGTTCTTATTTATTATAATTGTTTAGCCTTGTCGGCTGCTAAACTAGTAGACTTTAAACTAGAGTTGGGCAATATATGGATATAATGACAATATTGAGATCTGATCAGTGATAATGGTAATTAAATAAAGGTAACATATTGATACATTATCAATATAAGGTATACAGTTAGTAAAACTAGATACAAATACGTGTATCGCCCAACTCTACCTTGAATGTTCTTTGTGTTTTTGTTCTTGTGACTTTGTCCATACACTTTATTTCTGGCTGTTTTAATGGTTTGACCAAGCGATGAATTTGGTCAAAGAGATCGTCCTAAGCTTTTGTCTCCGTCTCTATTTGTGTGCCCGGTGCTTCAGGTGGACTAACTCTAATAGCACATCAAGCAAGTAAGTGCTTGGGTCTATTGTGTTATGTGTTCACTGTTTGTATGTTAGTCTGTGTTGCTTTATGTTAAATATGTGCAATAATTGCATGGCAAATTATCAACATACAATACATTTGTCTGTAATTCAGAATTAATTTTACATTTTTGTTGTTGTTAGCTTCTTAGCCTCTTAGCCTCACGATTAGCCTCTTCCTGTAACCAATCCCATGTCCTGTAGGATATTTGGCTTTGTGGCGCGGCGGACAGGAAGTACAACTGAGAACGTGTGTCACCTGTTTGCCGAGATCGACCCAGAGCAGCCTGCGGTCGCCATCGTCAACTTTATTAATAAAGTCATGCTGGGCCCACAGCTTCGCAGATGAGATGAGTTTAAACACACGAGACTCATAAGAACATCGAAAGATTTCTACATATAAACAAGAGTACTTCTGAATGAGGTGTGTGTGTGAGTGTATGTGTGTGTGTGTGTGTGTGTGTGTGTGTGTGTGTGTGTGTGTGTGTGTGTGTGTGTGTGTGTGTGTGTGTGTGTGTGTGTGTGTGTGTGTGTGCGTATGTGTGTTTTCGAAACTTATACCAGCAGCTTAGTTGAGCTTGAGTGAGTCATTTTGGGTATTATTATTTCGATTTTTTACAGAATACCAAATTTACAGTGTAATCAGTCAAAAGTGACAAAACTGACAAAACTTGTAAAGACATTTTTGTTTAGATTTATTATTATTATGGAATGCTACTTTCTTTTTTTATTCTGGCTTCTTTTTTTATTGTCATGTACCAAAGGATGGATTTAATCTCACATTGCGGATCTTACACACTTAACGTCTGTGGCTCAGAATTGTTTTTGATGTTAAATACATTTGGAAGGTTTGTTATTCAAAAAATTACAAATTGAAACATAATTACCTGTCCGAGTTACAACACAGATATTCCACAGGCTGGATGGGGGTGTCTGCACAACAATCCAATATCAGATAGATACAAATCTTCAAAAAAGGTTGTTGTTGACTATACGAGTCAAACAACGATAAACAACTCATTTTATCATTTTTAATAGTTTATTAAATAGTAAATCTTTGCTTTTTTTTGTATGTTTGGTATTTTATTTTTATGCAATGCAATGCAATGCAAGGTACTGTACTGTTAGGTATAAAACAATGAGAATTATTAACAAGTTATTGTAGCAAATTAATTGGGATGTAGCTAATTGCTTTTGCAATACACAAATATATATTTTGTAGGGTAAAACATACATATATTTATATTAAGCGGAAGTCACAATCCCTTGAGTATTTTACTGCTAAATGACTTAAACTCAAACTAGTCTTTTACTACTATTGGTTCTCTCCAGTCATTGAATCTGCAATAACCGTTCAACAAATTCCTCTGAAATTCTCCTCGCCCCGTCTCGTTCCCTCCCCGGACCGCCTGTCCGTCGGCACAGAAATGTTTGATTGAAAATAATATTTGTCATCATTTGTCAGTCAACACTTGTCTTTCCTTACCAGTGACAAATTGGCAGAGAGAGTAAGCCTGGATGGAGGCTGGTTTTATGTTGGTTGCAGCACGGCCCAATGCACAGACTATGACAGGCTCAATGCCACTGCACAATACAGTTACAGTTAATGATACATATGACAATTTGTTGTTTCAATCTTTAGGCATGAACAGTGTAGTCAGTAGTAAAACATTCAAACATATGTATTTAGGAAATGTGTGGGTGGTGGGCCGGTCTGTCCCGGGCAGCTTCTCAGTGCCAGTCTGACTCTGTTACTATAGTTATACATTATGAAAGACAAGTATCAACTGACAAGTTGAACAATTTTTAGATTACCCTGCATTTCAATTGCAGTCAAATGCTAGTTTTTCAAACGTAAGCTATAAAGTACCAAAACATGTTCATAAAAAGATACTATGGTTTTGGAATAATGGTGTTGTGTAATATTGTATATAATGCCATAAATAAGTCAAATGATTTGGTTTGAAGGCACACCTGCAGGCTGTGCGGGCTGATAAATAATGGTGTTCAGAGATCATCTGATTCTCCAGTAGCTTACCCCAAAAACTGTATTTGGCTACAATTCCTGGAAATATTTTTTCATGAATGCGTCCCTACCAAATCTGAAGCCAAAGCTATGTCCTTGCCTGTACTGATTTCATGATCTCTGACATACATTTAATGACACCATAAAATTAGAAGTATTCAAGTTAAAAATAAGTTAACTGCAATAATCACTGTCATTGCTTCAAACTTTCCCCCATCAATAATTCAAAGTTATCCTTTCGCGCTTCTAGAATATTCTGACTTGTAGAACAGGGGGTCTGAGGGTCCCTGTTTAATCAGGCAGACTGGGTGACACGGCATGTTGGTACCTTAACATTGTTGTACAGGTCATCCTGATATAACAACCATCATATATAGAATATGTACAGTTTGGTCTTTTTAAGAAGAAAGGACCAAGAACCTAAAGCCAAAGACATTTATGCTGGTCCTGGCGTGTTTATCACCTGTGTGCATTTTTGTGTGTGTTTTATATACGAAGGCAGCACAATGTGTGGCTGCAGTACACATCATTTTCATAACATGTTATAATAAAAGTTTAACAGAACTAATATATTTTAAAGCCCTCTATACAGTGTGGAGAATAAAACAATGTTTCCAATGATTTGCTTATACTAATAAAACAAAACCGTTTTTATCAAATATAAGTGTATGGTTCCTTTTTGATATACTTCCAAAAATACACATTGATTTTTTATTTAACTAAATGTATGCCATGGTCTGTTTTACTCATCCAATACTATAGTGCTATCCAAGAGCTCTGTCAGTATTAGAGTAGGCTATGTCTATTTTTAATAGACATATAGATATTTAATCTCGTTCGGTACTCAATTCACAAGATGCAAAATGGCCCTCATGATCAGTAAGTCAAAAGTAATTACTCTTCGTAGTATTACGAAACCTGTGCTCAACTGCATTTCATCATATTTATTTTAACCTGGCTGGAAAGGCATCTATCTCCAATTTAATGATGTGTTAAATCTTTGCTGCTGTAACACCTGCATTCCCCTCCTGGGATTCGTACAGTGTTATTAATCAAGTCTCAGATATCCATATCCACCAGGGATGATCCCTTATCTAATTAAAAAGCTCAGCTGAAAGATGAAGCGATGCCAACCGCAGCCTTGGAGGTTGGCCAACAGGTCATCTTCCCTGGCCCACCCTGTTGGTTGGTGCGATGACTGGTCCACTCCAGCCTGGTGAGCCCATATCTGGAGTGCTGCCGGAGACTGTTTTAACACAGCATACTTGTGTGTTTCTATATATGGTTTCTGTAAGTCTCCAGGTGGTTCCCGATAAGAAAGTGAATTCACTGAATCCAAAGTCGCAAAACAGGAGAACGCCAGAGCATATTCCATCCATACGTCTGATGACTTGCATCTCTGCATGGGTGACCCCCCTAATTAGACACAAAAATGACTGAAACCTGTTGAATTAAAAGTAGAGAAAATATAATAAAGTTACATTTATTAAGCTGACGCTTTTGTCCAAAGCGACTTACAATAAGTGCATTCAACAATTAAGATTAACCTAAGTGCAAGAATCATTTGAGAACATACAGAAACAAGAAATAGAGATTTCTTTCTTCATTTTTTTTATGGGCCAAGATGCAGTCTGAACAGATGAGTTTTCAGCCTGCAGCGGAAGATGGGTAGAGTTTCAGCTGTCCTGACGTCAGTGGGGAGCTCGTTCCGTCATTTCGGAGCCACGACAGCAAACAATCAAGATTTTGTTGATAGGCTACTGGGGTTACCACGTAGTCGGGGAGTAAGAAGCCTTTTGGCAGTCATGGAGCATAGTGGACTGGCTGGGGTGTAAGGTTTGACCATGTCCTGGATGTACGATGGGCCTGAGCCGTTCACAGCATGGTAGGCAAGTACCCGTGACTTTAATGCTACCGCATTATGGATGAGCTCGGAGGACGAATGGCACATTCATGCCGCTACTTGGGATTCAGACTGGGAAAAATACCACATTAGTTGTGTGTCATCTGCATAGCTGTGGTAGTAAAGGCCATGAGAGTGAATGACTGAACCCACTGGCTTGGTGCACAGAGAGAAGAGAGAGGATGGGACCTAGGACAGAGTGGCATGCCTTGAATCCAGACTGGTGAAGGTCCAGAATGTTGTTCTGGTGGAGGTATGCAGATGTAAAGATTTGGGTAATTCTTTACATCAGATGGGTTGAGTGTGGTTTTCTTTAAAACAGGGTTCACTCTTGCTGCTTTAGGAGTGTTTGGAAAACAACTAGTAGTCAAAGAGGTGGTAATGAGATGGGTGAGGAAAGGAAGGAGGATGGGAGCACTAGACTGAGAAAGGTGAGAGGGGATGGGGTCGAGAGGGCAGGTTGTTGGCAGTGGGAAGTGACCAGGGATAGTACCTCATTAGGAGAGAGCGGTGAAAAGGAAGTTCGATTAGGTGGTGACAGCAAGTGGGTGTGGAATTTAGAAGCATATGTCATCTATCTTTTGTTACAAAGTAGTTACCAAAATGACTCAGGTGGGGGAGTGGGAGGATTGAGGGTGGATGAGATACAAAACATTTTGGGGGTTTGGAGAAGGAAGGAATTGAATTTGAGATTGAAAGGAGCTTTTAGCTGTAGTTAGGGAGGCAGAAAAATAGGAGAAGAGATTGGTAGGCAAGAAGGGCGCTTGGATTCGCACCACACTCTTTCCGCCGCCCATAGGGTGGTTCTGTCAGCATGCACTGAGTCAGACAACCACGGCGCCAGATGGGTCGGGCGTATATCCACACATCTACATATACATATACTAATTACATGGAGGGACTTATATATTGAATTGAGTAACCTCGTGAAACATCTTCTGCACTTATATATGGACTTATGTATTTTTTTCAATTTTTCAATATTACAGATCTTCCATTATTTGTTCATCTTATTGCCCAAATAATATGTAGGCCTACTCTTTTGACAGTAGATGCAACCTCAAATGCCTCAATGGTAAGATACTCTAAATATGGTAGACTACCTTTAAAGGAAGTTAAATACCGATTTTACCGGTGCACGTGTGTAGCCTACATGTTATAAATTATGTAAATGGTGTGCACCAAAAACTCTCAAAAGGACGAGGTCCCACCGAGATTTGAACTCGGATCGCTGGATTCAAAGTCCAGAGTGCTAACCATTACACCATGGGACCAACACAGCCATTTTGTCTCACAATGTAATATGGGCATTGTGAAAACATTTTGATCAGTTTCGTATTATTTAAAGATAGACCCCGGCTATTGTTGATATTAAAACAAACGACGACCATATCAAACCGGCGGTACGATATTGCCGTTTTGACGACGTTATCTTACGGTTGTTAGCTCTAACGAGCTAACGCTAGCTGTCGTGATCACACTTAATCCCATTAGCCTTCTCTTTCGGTGTAACGTTAATGCTAATTGTGGTACGTTGTTTGTTGCTCGGTTCCGGGATGATACAACATACTGGATATTATTATACAGATATTTTAGTGCGGATATAAATGTATCTAGATCAGACGCTTGTGGATCTCCTCCTTCCTGCAAGCATTACAATTTTAGTTTGGTTCATAGTGTAATTAATCACATGGCCAGTAGATGGCGAAAAAACTGCTTGAGGTTAGGTAACAGATCTGAGAGTAACATTTCTAGTTATTTCCTTTTACAAAAAATATGGATTTATTTGGGCCTATTTTAGCTATTTGAACAAAGAACAAAAACATTGTAATACCTCATATTTGCGGTAGGTATACATGGGAAAGAAGGGCCCCATCTTCAAAGTGATGGACTATGAGCTGCAATGCTTTTACTCATTCCGCCACAAGAGGGCACTATTGACGGAGGGTATGCTATGAGGATAGGCAGTTAAAGCAATTGTCTTGGCACTATCTTCTCTTGGCACTCTCACTCTTTCTTGAGTACATTATGAAAAAAAACATGTTTTTTGACTTTTTTTATTTTAACTGTTCAAATAAACCCCCATAAAACAAATGTTTTTTTTCAGAATGTACGGAATAAGTAAAGTCTGTAAACGTATATTTCACTTTAATTACGCAGAGGGTATGTATGTTTACCTGAACGTTAATTATCACTGAGGGTAGCATGTAAACCGTGTTTAGAGTAGCAGTAGTAGGCCTATCTGTGGATACGATATCTGTAACCAGGCAGGGTTATGCGCAAATATAGTTGAACAACTGGTAAACTCATACATTATGGATAACCCAAAGGTATTTCAACGATGTCAGCTTGCCTCACATCAACATCTCTTTGAATAGAGATATATCAGAAAGACTCCAGATCAGACTCAACAACACCCACGAGATTATAACCGAACATCACTGCCCAAAGCGATGGGACCAGACGTGAATGGCGATCGTTGACTACTTGTAATACTGATTGGGAGCATTATGTTGTCTTTGCTACATGGGAAAGGTAAGCAATTGCAATCAGAGACAGCAGTTTTTTTTATGCTTAAAATTCTGCTTTTGAGAAAAACATGTAATACACTTTCATTGCTCTGGTAACTGTGGGTCGTAAATGCTGATGGATACCAGTTTGAATGCAGTTTGGAGCTCAATAAATGTTTTCCTTTCTTTTTCATGAGGCAGCAGCTGCCGATTAACCACATTTACTTTTTTTTTTTATCATGTTTTCTGCATTTGCATGTTTTTTGCCCGGTGTCTTTGTTTACACTTCACACATTTCTGAACGGCATCTACTTTGTTCAAATCTGCTTTTATCATGCCCATACCATTATTGTCATTCCAACATGTTTTCAGAATCTCACAAAAGCCTTGATGTGAAAAACTATTTCACACCAAAAAGAAACTGGGGAAATAGTTGTAGACCTTTTTGTTTTTAACTTGTAGGCCCTTTGAAGGTTTTCATAGATGATTGTTTTATTCCTCACCATTATTTTTTTTATGATACTCTGTACAATATGTTCCCCTGGAAAAGTTCCCTGCTTGACACACTTCAATCACCCTTTAAGTTGCTGCCATATGATTAAAACCGAATAGATGGAATCCACATATTTCCAATGTGTGATTTCATGTGCATACATTTCGAGCTGGGCACTGCCTAGATCTGCTTGTCATGATTTACCATGAGGTTATTTATAGCCTGATGTATTTTGCAGTGCCACAAAGACGGGTTTGGTTTAATTTTAGATCTGAAAGTTATTCTAATTTAGGATCCCGGCCCTTCCTGCAAGCTGATAGCAGACACTCGGCTCTTTGAATCATTCAACCCTGTTTTATTTTGTTAAGTAGGGCATATATAATGATCAGAGCCTATGGACCTACATATCATGCCGCAAGGCCTATTAATCGGACTGCAAAGCAAAACTAATAAACAGAAGATAAAGGGGTTAGCAGGAGCATGTGAGGACAGTGGCATAACCTGCATGCAGACATGGGAGTTGGGGGGCCACATAAATCTCCATTAACAAACAGCTTGATCCCATGTTGGTGTCAGCCTTGAGACTGCTCAAGCCACAGGCCAAGGATCAACCCATTAACTTAACACCCCAAAACACTACTAATCCAGCCACATACATCCACCGCATATAGGATGGTCAGACCAAGTCTTGACCCGACAGCTGAGTTGGGTCAAGGTACGATGCAAAACGTGACATAAACAAGGTGACATGTAGAACAATAATTATCATGTATATTATAAATATGTAGAACCCTTGTTGGTAAGCAATCATTGCAAATACATAGAACATTAGGCCCTTTATCTTGTGTCAAATGGTTTGTTAGATTGTGTCTATCGTGCTGGTTAGGTAGGTGTTGTGGCAGTGTACAGGCACAGAGGGTGGATGGGATCAGTGAAGAGCACAACACTTCCCTAGCGTTGTGCTGACTGCCGGATCAATGCAGGGATAAGTGGAGGTCTGATGAGACTGCAAAACAGCTGATATGCATTTGATCAAGAAAAGCAACATGGCTCAAGTGCCTCTCTGATAGGAAGACGGCATCAGGGGTTGCTGTTGTTTTTACGTGGAAGAAAATAATCGCACTTAGTTATTGCGTCATCTTTTAAACGGAGTAAAACGCATACACATGCCTCGTTCTTTTTAAGCTTTATAGATTGCCTATTTCGATGTAATACTAAATCATAGGTGCATTCTGCCAAGTAAAATATACAAGGTCCCGGTTTAAGTTCCGTCCTAGACTTTTCCGTATGCAGTAAAATGCTTGTGTTGACCTGGCATTCTGTAGCGTGCTTGGCACCAGTAAATAGGCGTACTAGTTCCTGATTGACGGAGAATGTGCGGACCCTGCGAGGGCCGACGCGCCCCTGACCTTCACCTAGCTCCCCCTTAGCCCCTTCAACAACACATAGGCCTGCATAGACCCACCGTCACCGCGCACTGGTATTCTTTTCCGGTTTTTTTTCTACGCAAACCGCGAACAAATACGTACACAAGAACAAACAATTCACACGGAATGTGGGACTATATTGAACTCCAGTCGTTTTAATGATTTGGTTCCCAGCTAGATCGAATATCAAATCAGAACGTGACTGCTGTGCAATTAATTGTCCTGCTTTCGGGGGTATTCTCTGGTGGATCTCGTATGCATCGCAAATGTATGGCAACCACGCCATGCAGCAGCAGCAGCATTGCTGCCTATATCCTACAACTGTACTGCAGAGTGGACACACCCCTCAAAATCACACGCTTCATTGCACACATTTGCACAAGGTTTTCACAGACGATCGAAAAAACAACAACCATGTAATAGAATTGAGGAGTGGCGTATTGTGGTTTAATATGTATTTGGGCTGCTGTGTGTTATCAACGGCGATGCATATATGCGTTGGCGTAATTTAGTTAGAACGTAGTCTCTGACAACGTGGCCGTAAAACAAAGGCACAGCTATGTGCCACTACAGAAACTGAAGCCTAAAACCCATCGGAGCTCCAAACTGCGTCAACCTATGCCTTCACGCGTGACCGCCACAATGCTAGACACTACCACGTCGTCCATGCATCTATAAACCCACAATACCGAATGCAACTATGTCGCTTTAAACCTCACGCGGTCAAAGTTGTTTACCTCTTCGTTCCCTCTGACGTCATGACACACCCCTGTTTTGGGGGAGGGGGAGCCGCTCCACATGTTACGAGCATTGGATTTGACCAAGCGTAGCCATCCTGGTATAAAATGTCACCAACCAAAACACGGGATACACACCGATTCCTCCGTTGATTGGTTAATGCAGGGGCTGGGGGAAATCCCCCTTTCCCGTAGAGGTCCAGAACAGGGGCGGGGCATAACAAAAAGTAATGGCCATCTATTTAGGGTCTGAAGAAGGAATATTTCTCGTCAGACTATCGGTAATATAATTATCTTATTTTACGTTGTGCATGTATGTAACTGCTGGTTGTGCCTCTTTTCCTTCCCCCCGCTAATGCGTACGCCGCAATTTCGACGCATGTGGCATGAAAACAGTGAACGAGGTGCTTCAACTTGATAGCCCGTTTTAGGGTTAACCAGCCAGCTAGCCACGCAAGCTATCGTTTTTTTTTTTTTTTTTTTTTTGCGAACCAACATTTGTACGCGTCGGAAGGGCGTGCGACTTTGACGTGGTTCTCAACTCCCGAGTTTTAGACAACGCAGTCCCACCCGAGCTTGCCATTAACGGAGCGACACAACATGGAGGCGCAGGGGGATTACTTTGCCAGAGATTGACGGGCGACGAGCGAGAGAAAGAGATTTAAGAGAGCGGCGAGTCGGCGTGGACGGGGAAAAGTTGTGCCGAGGTATGAAACTCGCATTGCACGGAAGGAATGCGAAAGTAGTGTTTGTGCTGCTCAAAAACAATGCGCGTGGTCGGGTCGAGCGGGCGCCACGGCACTAAAACGAGTCGGAAGGAGCGATGCGACGGGTCACTGGTTTGGTAAACTCTTGTTCTGTCAGGTGCTGGGGTTGTTCTGCGTCGGGGTTGTCGGGGTTGCAGGACGATTTTAAGTGGAAGGCGAAAGGCCCTCTCAGTGACTTGCGACATACCGTTTGCTTTTGTATTGAACAGGACTCGGAATAAACTGTAGAAGAAAGGTTTCAAGTCTCACTTTGGATACAAGGGGATGCAACAACCTCAGGTAAGTCTTTTGTTTCTATTAAATGCACTGCATGTGACGGTACCCGCACACACACACACACACACACACACACACACACACACACACACACACACACACACACACACACACACACACACACACACACACACACACACACACACACACACACACACACACACACACCTTGTCTATTCGGTTATTTTAGAATGTGCTTAATGTTGACTGTGACCATCAGGGCTAACGTTAATTAACAATGTACATCATCATTATTTCGCCATGAACCGACTCTTTTGGATAGCGGTTCAGTGGCAATGCATGTACACAATAGTTGTATTTTGGTTGATTGATGAACTGATCAGTTGTACACGTTAACCCCCACCACAGTGAGCAATCTATAATTTATGTTGGAGAGGTTGAGTTTCTTGAAATCTTAAGTTTCTTGAAAAAGTCAAACAAATATAGTTAGGCTACGTTAATTCCTAAAGGACCGACTCTCCGACTGAATTTCTGCTGTCCAACTTGAAATTGTAGTTTTGTTGTTGATACGTGGGGTCTGGGTTGTTGTTGTTGTTGTTGTTGTTGTTGTTGTTGTTGTTGTTGTTGTTGTTGATACTTAGCGTCTGAGTACTAATGGATTTTCCCCCAGGATATGTCAGCAAGAGCCATTCTATTTAAAATACATTTTTGATATAACCTTACACTAAGACAAGGCTTTCAGCAGTTTTATTCAAACAGAATACAAATGTTAATACTACAGTCATATAATGCCTTTATGAATTCAGGATAAAAGAATAGTGTGTACATTTTTTAAATCTTATTAATACAGTTAGGTTGTCTATACTTAGTTTCAAATCAATTTCAAATCAGTCACATGTACACAATTATCTCTCGAAAGTGCACTTTCAAAGCAATTTTTTTCATTATTACACGTACACGTGGAACTGTGCTGTCAGTTGAGGATTTCCACATCTTTGACTTCCAATCCATAAACAGATTGCCGACCTTTTCTCATCTTAACAGAAATGCCTGTTTTAAAAATTGCTCACCTTCTTTCATGAAGAAGGCAAATATCAATTTGTCTAAGATTGTTCTCAGCTTGGCAAATCATGTAAGATAGATAACCAACAATTGACCACAGGAATCAACAGAAATAGGATTATGTTTAGGTCAGACAAGATGCTTGTAAACAGCTCAAGTATTATTTGCCTCATTTTATATATATGTTTTAAGTTAACTAACTGCACCAAAACAGCAGAATTTGTAAACTGGTTGTGGATCTGCAGTGGAGGATTCAAAATGGGACTAGAGTCTGACACAATGGCAGGTTGTTTACAGAGCAGTGTGGTACCAATGGTACAGTCCATTACGTCTCCTATACAATCACTCTGACTCCCCCTTTTGTGACGGCAGTAATTGGTTGCTTCCGCTAGCATGTTACCCTATAGAAAGAGGCCGCTGTATGTTACTGTATTGGCCTGTTGTATGTAGTTGCATCCGTATGTACGCCATTTGCTGAATATGTTCAGTGCTTTGGGGCTAATGAAGTGTTAAATTCCTACTTATAACCGTGTGTCTCGCATTTCCATGTCATGGTAGATGGTTCCTTGGGCAAACAATTCAGGTAATGTTTGATGTGTGGAAACAAAGTCATGCAGAATGAGGGCCTCTTGTACCATACAAATGACAAATATTTGTTTTTAACAGCAGATTTTTAGTCCACACATTACAACTCTTAATCATTATTTGAAAAAGATATTGTTAAGTGGAATTCAAATGTAACTGTTTCACATGAAGAAAATATTTCAAAAGTTTTTATTAGCTTTTCGTTTTTATAGCTTTTATTTTATTTTTATTTGACAAATGTTCCAATCTCACAAATATGTGAGGGGGTGTGGATGAGCGGACATGCCGTTTTTGGGTGGAAATTATGTAACTGACTCTGCTTAAGTAAATTTGCACCCACCTCAGCCACATGTCTGTTTTCTGTCCGGCCCTGTCCAGTTTGTATGTGTGTATAAGTGTGTGTGTTTACGAGAACACTTATTCTCTGTGTAATTCTGTATAGACATAGACAAGTCGTTTGGAAGGTGTGTGTGTGTTTGAGTGGGCCTCTCCCTGCCTCGTCTCTTTCCCCTCTCCAGAGTCCAGCAAGGGGCCCACTGTAAGGGGGAGGCTTCTCTCTCTCTCTCTCTCTCTCTCTCTCTCTCTCTCTCTCTCTCTCTCTCTCTCTCTCTCTCTCTCTCTCTCTCTCTCTCTCTCTCTCTCTCTCTCTCTCTCTCTCTCTCTCTCTCTCTCTCTCTCTCTCTCTCTCTCTCTCTCTCTCGGGCTGGTAGTGGGGCCAGGGCAGGGGAGTTAGTGTTGGACAGACCATAGGGTTGGACACGGGACATAGGACCCCACACTCCCCCTCCCGATCCTACCCTAGTTTAGCCCATCCTGTGTGGGGCACAGGTCACTTTGTCATGTGCTATAACTGCTGCTGTAACATGTGCCCTGTGATCGTGGAAAAGAGTAAGAGCATTTGAGATGCAGGGAGGGACAATGCAGAGAGGGAGCTGGGGGGGGGGGGGATGTTTAAAGAGATAAAGCTGCACCAGGCTAGTTATCCAGTTGTTTAGTTGAAATAAAATAATTGCTTTGTTGGTTCCGTCACTACGAGGTCCAGATTTTCTCTTGATGTCATTGTGCTATTTATTTTTCCTCTTTCTATGGTCTCCATGTATTTGCAGTTGTTTGTTCCAGAGAATTATTCAACGCTGAGAGGATTGACATGTCTAGCATGTGCCGTTTTCACATTGTTTATGTCTTATGACACTGGATATACACCCCCCTCCCTCAGACCCCCCAGACACACACAAGAACCACCACATACAGACACACATGCAGTCTATGGGTGTTACAGCCAGACAGGAGCTCCACTGGCCACACAGGTTTTGTCCTGCCTTTTGCTGTTGTAGAGCTAGCGGGATACACTTCTAAACTGCGATTTTAATGTCATATCCATTGGGAACATTTTGAAACATGAGACATATCCAGTTTGATCAGGTTTTACGTAGGCTGTTGTTTAGGGCAGATATGCACCGCTAGACACACGGGACTTATGATGATGATGATGTGATGTGATTGTTTATTTAGTTCCCACATGTCAGATCTCTGTAAATCAGGGCAGAATGTGAATATTAATATAATTGTGGACTATTTAGTTATATATCCTGCTTCAAAACTTTACCAAAATACATGTCAACAGAATATAAAATGCATTTACAAGATGTGACTAAATTCTGAAAAACGATGTTCAATTACAATATCTTTGTAGTTGTTTATGGTTTGCTTGACGAGTACCCGTTTACTCATGTACACGTTGGCACCCCTAAACATACACATGTTTAATGTTACTTCATGTTAAGGCCATTTGCCGCGCTGCTCCATCCACTCTGTGGGCCTTGCTGGGGCAGACCCCAGTGTATTTCCAGTGCAGCTCCGTTCTCGCCGCAGCCTGGGTCATTCCAGGTCTGATTTGTTTTATGTCTTTGCTGTACTCGTGGTGACCCAGCCAGAGGTATGCAGTAAAACACATCAACTTTTTTTTATACATCCTTCTCTCTCTCTCCCCATTTCCCTCTCTTTCTCTATCTTCCTTTTATCGTTCTCTCGTTCGTTTTTTTTTTTTTGGGGGGTTGAGAAAATGTTGGCAGTGTGGTTCTGTTTCCAAGCCGATTGTAGAATTGCGTCATGTGATGTGGCAGGGGGATGCTCATTGGACCCTCAGAAAGGGCCCCCTCTCTCTCATTCGGGCGTTCGACGGCCGTTCCTTTTTTTCCAGGGCTGTTCTAGTTCTGGATATGATTCCGGCGCTGAGACTTGTGTGTTGGGATGTGGTCTGTAAGCCCATTGCTAGCATTCTTAGGATGTGATGCCAGAGGGTTTTTTCTTTTCTCTCTCTGCGCTTTCCTTCTCTTCTCTGCGTGTCTGCATGCAGTTAAATTAATTCCTCCCTGAAATGCTGTCTGGATCCTCCTCTTGTTTTCCTTCTATATGTCTCGACGCCAGTACGCAAACAAAATGCGTTCATTTGAATGTGTAATTACGAGAGGTATCGTTTAATCATGTTTGTTGGACGGTGGGCGTACTTTATTCTCTTCCTTTATATTGACATTGATTCGGTGGAGTCAGTCTTACGTCTGGGCTTCGGTCCAGAGCTACACACGTTTGTCTCGTGCTCCTCTGTTGCATCGACCTGACAAGGGAAACCAATGGCCACTTCACTGTTTTGTAATCACACACAGCATATTAGTACTGGTGTACGAATGTTGTGCACAAATGCAAAAAGTGAAACACGCCGCTAATGTAGGTGAATTGTTACCCTGGCGAAGGCCAGTCTTGCAATGCAGTGAGAAATAATCCCTACAACAGTATGAGAGCATAGCAGGGTTAGAGGGCGAGTTTCACACTACTCCAAAGAGACGCGCTCCTCGAAGTTTGGACCTCCATAGTTAATAATTACCACTGATTGACATGTAATGCGAGTGGAGTAAATCAGGGCAAGTTGTTGGGACTCTTTTTTTGTTGGGAACCTGCGCTGTGTGCCTTTAAACCTGACCAGGGCGGAGCTGTGGTGTCCAGCCTCGGCTGCGGGGCGCATGCATGTCATTTTAAACCATAGAAATGAATAAATCAGCAGAGGAAAAGATGAATCACCGAGCCCCACCGCATGCTAAGTAAAACCTGCTCATCCTTTCGCTTCTTGCTCGGCACTGTAGCGTAACAAGGGAAACTCCCCAGCCTTCCACGAGAACTATGGCAAAGAAGAGGAAGAAAAAAAAAACGGGGTAACATCTTAATTCTTCAGCTCTCGCCACCCACTAAAAATGACATGCTGCAGTTAGTCGTGTGGTTTTCAGTAGATAATTACAGCAGGGCCCGTCTCCTGTTCATCTTCCACCACCACCACCACCTCAGTCAGACTATTTACCATCATTCTCCTCCTTCCGGCTGCAGATTACAGAGAGCCACGCGGCGTCTCTCACGCGAGGCTTCAGTAGCACGGCAACTGGTCAGTGTCCGACACGACAGCGCACACATTAATTCCTACACCACGAAAAAGACGGGAGTTGGCTGTCGTGTGCATTTCATCATCATTATCAACACCATAGAGTGCCTTTTTTTTGTGGGATGATTGGGACGAGTAAACCTCTGCATTCATTATCAGGCTGTGTGACCTTTGACCTGATGACTCATAGCGTGAGTGTGGAGGGGAGGTGGGTGGTAGCCCTCACGTGCTGCAAGTTCCTCCCCCCCCCCCCCCCCTCCCCTCTCACCTCCTCTGCATGCCATGCCCTGGACCAATGGATTTCCTGTGCATACAATGACCGGATCAGCCAGTGCTTGGAAAAAAGGGGGGCCTGCCTCGCGCTCCATCAACATCCTATATACGGTGACACACCCTCCTTGTCTTGTCACATGCTTTAGCATCACATGACAAAGCACACACACACACATACTGTTGAAGGACACAGGGATGTCTGCGTGCATGAACACAATATGTGGCAACACTTAAGGCGATGAAAAGAAGGGTTTTTGCCTTTGTTTTTGCTGACGATTGTTTTTGGTCCCAAACAAAGGTTTTCTGTAGACCCCAACACACCGACCTCTGAGGAATGAGTCGGTTCACTGAACGGTCCTGCGGCTGTGTATCTATTTCTTGCGGATCATATGAGCCAATATCACCAATGAGCTGCCTGCCTCCGGGCCTCCTATCCCCGGCCACGGTCGGTCATGTGCAGCCCTCTCCTCCGCCTCTGTCCTCTTGAGTTCCCGCTCCGGCCCAGCGTATCCATAGCAGCTGCTGGCACACTGGGGCTTTGTGGCGCAGAATGTCACCACCGTGATGAAGAGGTCGTCAGCCTCCTCTCCCGCCCCTCAGCTTCATGCTTCTTCTTTTTTTTACTCTGCACGTTGTCCAGTTTATCCTTGGCCTCCCCTCTGTTTCTCTAAATACCCTGGTATACTGTAATAACGTGATAGAGCCCAAGACTAGTCGGGGGGAGGTTTTAACAGTTGGTATCACGTTATTACAGTATACCAGGGTATTTAGAAACACCAAAGGTATTATTCAATGCCGTTAGAAAGACAGACGCTACTCTTTCTATTCAACTTTCTTCCGACGTCTTATGAATACGTCTTTATCTTGTCTCTACGTATATTGTCCAAGTTTTTGATCAGGAAATATAATTGAGTAGTCCAAAATGAAGCCTTGGCCGTTGCATTGTGGTTGAGACAGAAAAAGGTTTGTTTGCCAAAGACTAGTGACTGCCACGGGTAGGCGGTGTTCCCCCGCGTTTGATACGTTTTTCAGTGATGACCGGAACGTCCCGACATCGAAACGGAAAGGGACATTTTATAGCAGCATAGAAGTGCTGTGGTGGTGCGTTTAAAGAATCACACATCTCAAAAGCAGTTGATGTAGTTTGAAAGTATGTATTTGTTTGAGTTAGAACGGTATTGGATGTTCAACAGATATTCACGCTCCGAATTACAGCGATCTGACGGGGGGGGGGGGGGAAGTCAAGACGCGATCCATAGTATGAGTCCCGAGTGTCTAGGGGCCATTCAGAGGGCAGATGGGAAGGGCTCGGCTGAATTATCTGAATGGTGATCTTCATAGCGATGTGCTATTGAAATATTTCACTTGAGATCATGCATTGCGTAGTTTTTACCAGGAAGGGGCAAAGATTATTTACGCAGAAATACGAGAAATCCGTGGCATGTATAAAAGTACACACTGTTATTCACCTTGGGTAAACTTTGAAGATCTAGTTGTTTCTGATGTTTAAGGCGATTTTGGAGGATGTTTAAAAGGCTTTACATGTCTAGAATGACGCAAATAGATGACAGTGAATAGTAAATATTTCATTTAATGTGACACGAGGGAGCTGATTGACCAGAACAAGGACTAGATGTGTGTCTGAGGTATGATAAGTGGCAGATATTTCTAGGATATAACTTCCTGTTTGTGTAAAAATCAGCTCGGTAAATTGATCAGACATATTTAAAATTCCCCTAAAATAATTAGCAAAATTCAGGTGTGGCCAAGGTTACATGAATCTACTGTTGAATCTAATCTCAACAGTTTGCCACTTTTCGAAGTGAATTTCTCTCATGATTCTGCGTCGTCTCCACGCTGCCCCTCCCCCTACTTCCATGGCCTAGATTTAGCCACGATCTAGGGCCACTGTCAGGCTGTCGGCCCCTATATGTGTCAGTGTGACATCCAAGAGCAAAGTTGTCACACACATCCCTTACCTCAACAGCCTCGTGCTTTTCACTTCATACATGCATACATACATACATACATTTTAGTGTTTTCCTGGTTGTATCTTCCTCAACCTCCAATGTTTGCATTTTAATTAACAATAATTACATTTGTGACAAAATTACAAACTGCTCTAAAACATCCTCAGTCATTTTGTTTACTGAGGAGGTGCATATACCTTGTTATCGTTAAATTTAGCGTTTGGAATAGCTTCTGGTGAGACTTCCAGTTAGACTCCAGTTAGAAGTCTTCCTGATGATGGAATGTTATGATGATTCATAGCAACGCTACTTTAGAGCCAGTTGGATGAAGCCCAGATCCACATTGGTTAACCATTATGGTGCTGCAACGCTGTAAACTAATCACAAACAGCATTGCCGTTGCTGTTCCCTTGGAAGTTTTTTTTTTTTACAATGTATCTAAGCCTGACATTTTTTATTTAGTGCATTGGGTTTGTGAATAGTGAATCGTCATTGTGTACGTTAATGTTTTCGTGTGTGTGTGTGTGTGTGTGTGTGTGTGTGTGTGTGTGTGTGTGTGTGTGTGTGTGTGTGTGTGTGTGTGTGTGTGTGTGTGTGTGTGTGTGTGTGTGTGTGTGTGTGTGTGTGTGTGTGTGTGTGTGTGATGAATGTAATAACAGTTCTGATTGATTGTTGCCGGTGGAAACACGTACACAATACCTGTGTATCCAAAACGCTTGCATGGTGTAGCGTGCCGCCGACTGGAATGAGTCTAATAACTTGATGCATTATTTAGAGCCTCCTCTGTATGGTATTATGCGTTTAGTGTAATGGTCTGTCAGGGGCTGCACAGATTCTCCCGGGATTAACCTTTAGATTTTTTTTAAATAATCAGTTGATAATTTATTATCATGGTGTGCGCTGTTAGCGAATGCTAACTCGCCTGGCAATGCGTTCTAGCTAAGTGTGTCCGTCAATTGTATTATGAATAGTGAAATATTGCTTTATTGTGCAGTGTGCGTTGTTTGTAGCCACACTGGTTGGTTTCAAAGTCATGCTTCCGTAACATGTGAGACTCATCTAATTGGAGGCGAATTGTGTGTGGGTGTTGTGAATGCTCTACATCCCTACATCTCCGCAGGAGTCCGGAAGGCCTCCTTACAATACTGTATTTGAGATCAACAGAGAAGTGTTTGTTGTTTCTAAGTGGACATTTCTTTCCCATGAAATGTTTGAAATGTTGAAACCGTGCTTCTAAGAAGCTGCAACCTGGTGGTGGAAACAGGAAACAGGAAACTAGTTAAAGCGCAACCGAATATATATTTTTTCCATTCGATCATTCTGTTTGCATTGCTAATGTCCTGTTTTGGAAAATAGCCCACATATGTTAGGGATTTTGTGAAAACTCCAAATACATCACTAATTAATTTGTTTTTTTTAAAGTCTGATTGATCACTTTAGCTGAACCCTATAACCATTAATGTTATATTACCTGGATGGAAAGTGTTATCTCTTAGTAAATAGTTTGCTGGCCCTATCGTCATGTGTGATTAGGTTAGCCCTATCTTGACATTGTTATTTGTTAATAGGCTTTTCTTTCTACACTCAGTGTGATTCATTAATGATTGATCTGTGGCCACTTATTCCCTAGAATTATCTGTTTATTTAGTCATCAAATCTCTGCTAAAATGTCTCCCATTCGGGGCCAAGGGTGTTGTGTGTTGTCATTCGTGACCCTTGACTCCAGTCTGTGTACTTTACCTCTGCCCTCCTAGAAAGGTGAGCATAATGTGAGCGTTTGGGTGGAGTGAAGCAAAGGTGAGCTTTGCTCTGTGTGTGAAGTGTGGCTGAAAAGTCACAAGATTTGTGTGTTAAGACATTTTCCAAACAACGGCCAGAGACCCACCCTATATGACTCGATAGGCTATAGCAGGTCACTACCGTGTTGACATGAAGCCGCTGGCGATGCTGCACGCATAAACACTTGCATTTTTGGCCGCATTTCACTTCTTAACTAGCACTATTAAAATGTTATATGTACCTGCATCAGGGAGAACAGCGGCAGTGCAGCAGCAACACTTGTGGTGCGCGTGTGTGTGTGTGTGTGTGTGTGTGTGTGTGTGTGTGTTTGTATAATGTAGACGCATTGCCTCTAGCTGTCTTCTAATCAATGGGCCCACGCTGCTAGCTTTGAGGGGGTGATTGATGTGACCAAACCAAATCAGAATAGGGGGGAGGTTCTGATCGATATTTAGAATCTTTTTTTTTTGTTAACAAGGTTCCTGTCGAGTAGGGTTGGGCGATGTCCATTTCTTTAAAACCATTAAAACCTCTCCCCAAATCATGGATGTTTTTAGTATTAAAAAAAAGAAGAAAGTGGCTTCTATAATCAAGCAAAAGTGCATCTGACAACATCTGTTACGCTCTCTTCTTCCAACGGGTCAAAGCAATCGTCTGCAAATCACTTTTTCCGCATTCATGTTTCAAACATAGTATATTACCATTAACACATCCAGTTTAAGGCTACTAGGCATGTTGGAGGAATTGACTAGCGATTAGTCTTGGACGGTATCACGTTATTACAGTATACCAGGGTATTTAGAAACACCGAAGGTATTATTCAATGCCGTTAGAAAGACAGACGCTACTCTTTCTATTCAACTTTCTTCCGACGTCTTATGAATGCGTCTTTATTTTGTCTCTATGTATATTGTTCACGTTTTTGATCAGGATATGTAATTGAGTAGTCCAAAATGAAGCCTTGGCCGTTGCATTGTGGTTGAGACAGAAAAAGGTTTGTTTGCCAAAGACTAGTGACTGCCACGGGTAGGCGGTGTTCCCCCGCGTTTGATACGTTTTTCAGTGATGACCGGAACGTCCCGACATCGAAACTGAAAGGGACATTTTATAGCAGCATAGAAGTGCTGTGGTGGTGCGTTTAAAGAATCACACATCTCAAAAGCAGTTGATGTAGTTTGAAAGTATGTATTTGTTTGAGTTAGAACGATATTGGATGTTCAACAGATATTCACGCTCCGAATTGGGGGGGGGGGGGGGGGGGGGTATATTGCCCAATAGATAATCGCCCAAGCCTACTAGCAAAATGAATATGACCTTCATAAGCTTGCTATTCATAACTTTGTGTTAGTATGCTAGGCCTGTAAGCCGAAACCTGCTTTTTAAGGTTGTGGAGTAAGAAAAAAATCCAGCAGCATTTTATTCCTCGTATCATCAATGTTTATATAGCCTACGTACATATACTGTAGCTTTAAAAAAAGCCATAGATATAAGGCGCATTTTGGGTAAAACGGGGAATTCGATCTGGCAATCAGTTGAGGATTTAAAATCAACAAAATCAATTCATGCTAAAAGACATTCATGAATTGTGCCTTTATTTTCAGACAAATGCAACATGCTGGATGCGTGTCAGAGAATAAGAGCAAAGTTTCGAACCGTAATCGTACTCTACTCTGACTATCTGCAGTCTGATTTTGGTCGTTCACAGTTGGAACTAGTGGTGACAGCGCAAGCTGCCATTTTAACGCCTTCAATATCAGAACCATATGCCGCGTGCTCAAGCACATCCCACTGTCTGATCAAATTCTATAGCCTCAAATGACAGCAGTTGACGTTTAGCATTCCCCAGATCAGGACAGTGAGAGAAGTAGCTTTTTTTAAACAAGCGCTTAATGAGAGACATATTGTGAGACCGTATTGATATGGTCAAGTCATAATTTTATTCAACTGTGATATACCGTTCTATCTGAAAATTGCCCAACCTTACTGGTGAGGAACATCTATTCAATACAAAGTTGTTGATATTTAGTGATTAGACCACAGATACGATTATTATTGGAGAACACCTCCACTGATGAAATGAATGAACCTCTGTGAATCTAAAAAGCACATCCATTTGTTCTCCAAAATCGTAAGAACCGGACATGCATATTCATAAAGCCAGTAAACATGGGGCGAGAGGTTGTAGGGAATATGGGTTGTAATTTATCTGGTTTCAGATATATTTTTTGTAACTTTGGAAATGGCTGGCTGCCTTCTTAATTAGAAGTGAATGATGGATTGGTGTGTCAAACTGTTTAAATTATTCAGCTGGGTCTTTACCTAATTTGTTGTGATTTGTGAGTTTGTTGAGATTGTTATTGGTTCTCTCTCTCTCTCTCGTTCTCTCTCCCTATCCACACACGCACACCATCTCGAACTATCTGCTCACACTACAATGGCTGTGCAAAGAAAGGAAAGAGACAGAGACTTTGTAGAAAAGGACAGTTGTTTGTTTATATGTATCCCAGCCTTGTGGTGACATGTCTTTTTCTCTCCCTCACAAGACTCTTAAGGGAAATAGATACATGATCCATAATGTAATCAAATGTAACCTAGATCCAGCATTTTGGAATGGTACACAAGGCTTTTTTTCCACTTGACTCATGTAGCTCCGCGTTCTAGCCCCAGGTTAGAAAACAGCAGACTTTTAGTTCACCTCTCTGTGTGGACTGTGGACTTGGTTGTCCACGAGTAGACCCGAGAACCCGATGGGGAACGGAGAGATGGTGTGTTGTGCTTTCATGTGCTGCTGCTGTTTGCTGCCTCTCACTTTTGAGTGGTGCGTTGACAACAGCGTTTGTGTGATTTTATGAATACAAAGTGGTGATGAAATCTACAATATTGGCACTTAGTATGCTTGTATGAAGGTAAACAGCACAAACAAGAGCTGTGTAGAGCCTTCGTGGGGGAAGTTATGAGTTTATGACAAGTCAACGATAATAGTCAGAACAGGTCAAATCAATACGGCACAGCGGGAACAGGGTTGGATTTCATCCGGATTTGAACATAACTTGTACACCATGGCTGAGATCGCTGGAACATGCATGTATTGAAACCTACTGGGGATATACAGATGTAAATAAAAAACAACAGTAGATGCCTTTCAATATATATAAATATATGCTCCAGAGATGATCATTTTGCCTGGGTTTTATTGAACCTGGAGCTGGACATGGCTTGATGGTATATTCGTAATTATCCACATTTTGAGGCATTTAACAAAAAAAATCATAACCTTCTCTGTTGTGCAATCAGGATTAAGGTTATATACCACAGGTTCAGCAAACCACCTAGTGCACGGAATGTATTTTTTGTTTCTGATCTTATGATTATAAAACAATTATTTTAAATGTTTAAAAACGTATAATGAAAACAACTTAATCTGCATCCTCTACTCGGCACAAAAAAAAAAGGACCTCATTTGAGGTTTGAGTTCAGTAAAATAATAAAAGACTATTCTGTTTAAGGTTCTGTTGTAAAAAGGTAACCAGCAACAATATTCAAGACTCAAGCAGTTGAAAGTTTAAGCGTTATCTTCCCTTTTTGTAATTTATTTTCCCGCACACGTTTTACATATCCTTCCTTCCTCCCTCTAGTGATGGAATCCACGGCTGTGAGCACCTCCACTCTGGCCCCTGATGACTTCGACAGGAATGTGCCGCGCATCTGCGGTGTGTGTGGAGACAAGGCCACGGGCTTCCACTTCAACGCCATGACCTGTGAGGGCTGCAAGGGCTTCTTCAGGTACGCTAGTGTGCAGCAGTATGCCACATGCACGGCCGGGAGCAGAACTACACCACCACGCACCAGGGGCGCAAGACGTGCACTCGAGTCAACGAGTGCACGTCATCAAGCAGACAAACTGCTGTCATCCAAAATCTTTGATAGTCATTTTTCATTTTATGGTCATTTTTCATTCATCTTATAAATATACTTTATATTTTGTTGATGTGTATTTTGGCTAAGTATTGACGCAGGATATATAATTAAAATAGTCCAAAGATAATGCCTTGGCCATTGCACATTGCTGGGACTGAAATTGGTTTGTTTGCCAACTTTCAGTGGCTGGGACGGGTAGGTTGAGTTCCCTCGCGTTCAACATGTTTTGCAGTAATGACCGCCCGCCAGGAACGTCTGAAAGTGCATATCGCTGCTGTGGTGGTGCATTAAAATAATCACACATCTTGAATAGCAGTTTATGTAGTTTGTAAGTGGCTTTTTTAAGTTGGAAAGATATTGGACATTCAACAGACATTCAGGGTCTAAATAACAGCGATCTGAAGTGGGGAACTAAGGACATCATGATGAGACGAGATTACACCAGTATGCGTCCCGTGCGTCTAATGGTTTATACCTGCCCAGGAGAAGAGCAGCAGCACTGCTCTCTTTAGAGCCATCAATTGGTCAATATTTCTACATGATAGGCGAATTACAAAGGGCCTTAATTTGTTTAGTGTAGCTGAACATGTGGACTTCAGTATAATAACCATTGCATACATGTGTTAATTTAGCGCATGTATCCATATCACGGGCCACGCAACCATAGCAACCCAATTCATTTAATTATGCTTTATAATATACAAATATTAATTTGCAGAACGAATAGGTGAAAAACATTCAACAGAACCAACATGGATTTACGTGAAACACTGAATAAATTAAAAACAACTGCTGTGATTCCCCTCACATCAAATGCCTTGTTTCAAACGTGTGTCAAACATTTTAGGTGGCCTATTGCATTCTGCTTGAACGCATTGCGCTGACTCAGGCCGCTGCACCGAGTCAGTGATTGATGCTGTTAGACGATATCGGAAATGTATAAAATAAAAAAATTATTACCTTTATCGCGATAGATATTAATATGGATTTATCGTCCAGCCCTACAACCCAATTAGCGATCCCAATTTACACAAAACTCAAAATGCCACCCACAGTTATATAGCGGGCCATGGAAAGCGGCTGGCAACTTTTACACTACAATCACCAACATCATTAGCACATATATTTCACACTTTTGAGACCGAGTAATGCGTCAATATCACGCATCACTCGGCCATATCAATATCACATGTCCTCTGCTAATGAACACGGCCATCGTATGGGACTACCAGTGTGTTAGTTTGCGGTGTGCACTACGCTTGCATGTGCACTTCTCCATAGTGTTGACGTTCAGCAGGAGGAAAAAAAGGATGTTTAATAATCTCCTTACTCATCCCTCACTTGGCCCTCGTCTTGAACGCTGCTCGCAGCTTAGTGTATGTACACACACACACACACACACGCGCTCGTGTGTGCAGGTGTGTGCGCACGCGTATGTTTCCAGGATAAATGATCACACATTACAGGTCTTCTTGGCGTGACTCTCGTCGTTTCCCCCCTGTGCTTTTTGGCACACAGCCATGTCTGTGCTTTAGGACTACTCTCCGGGGTTGAAGTGTAGCAGTGTTTATCCAGACCTGCCGTGATTACATACTTACACCTGTGGTGTGACGTGGCTAATGGACGGCCTCTGCTACACAAGGTGTTCAAACGTCTGTTGGCACACACGGCTCTATGCACAGTGCATATACATAGATAGACACACTGAGGCTGCGACTAACTGTTGTGTTTATTGTCGATTCATCGATTCATGATTAGGCCTTATCTTTTTTGAGTCATCGTGTAGGGAAGCAAATCGAATGCATCTCGTACCCTCACCCTCGCCCTAATTCGTTCTCATTTTCATTGCCCTTTTCATGCAGATGTAAGCAAAAGCCAAAAGCCAGCCGTGCCGTACCTGTTGTTTGACTTGCATGTTTACTCATTCAATGGATACACTATTACACAAGGATATTGGAGTTAAACACGACAAGTAGAAGTGTCTCCCCCGATAAATCAGAACTGTATACTGTATTTAAGATGAACAGGAAGTGACCCGGCACAGTAACACCCCTTTCCCCTGTGCAGGCGCAGCATGAAGCGCAAGGCCTCCTTCACCTGTCCCTTCAGCGGGAGTTGCACCATCACCAAGGACAACCGCCGCCACTGCCAGGCCTGCCGACTGAAGCGCTGCGTGGACATCGGCATGATGAAGGAGTGTGAGTGTGTCACATAGCATGGCCGCCCTTCTGTCCCCTGGGTTACACACACAGACACACACACAGACACGTGCACACTTTCATTCACCTGCATTCAAACAAGCTGCTGTTGTTTTGATTCCCTCATGCTCCCTAGCTCGCTCTCTCTCTCTCTCTCTCTCTCTCTCTCTCTCTCTCTCTCTCTCTCTCTCTCTCTCTCTCTCTCTCTCTCTCTCTCTCTCTCTCTCTCTCTCTCTCTCTCTCTCTCTCTCTCTCTCTCTCTCTCTCTCTCTCTCTCTCTCTCTCTCTCTCTCTCTCTCTCTCTCTCTCTCTCTCTCTCTCTCTCTCTCTCTCTTCCCCCCCATCCCTTCTTGTGTGTGTCCTACTTTGGTTTCCCATGCAGTATATAGAAATATACTGCATGAGAAATATATATATATGAGAAATATATTATTTTTTCTTATACCGTGTATCATAGCCAGAAAACGGATAAACAACCGATCTAAGTTTGAGTCTCCCGCTTTCTTACTTTTATCGATCTCTCACAGGCCACTAACATTTGACCTTAGGTTAGCATTTAATCTAGGCATATATAATGCTGGTTTTACAGCAGCTAGGCCCATATTTATAGCAGGATCGAAGCGATACTCTTTGAATGGGATGATTTAGTCCAAACGGGTCTTGTTTTCGAGTTGGCCGGAAAGAAAAACAACCTTATATAACGTGACTGTGGGGCAAGTATCAGTGAGTCTTTGCCACCAGTGGAATGTTTACATGGTCTATTTGAACTGTAGGGCCTCCCTGCAGTGTGTTCAGCCGGAGCACTGAGAAGTTACGAGAAGAACACCTGCTCATAGGAAAAATATCCAGCTCTCCACAACCTCGGCTGTTTGTTTTAATGATCCTTTTGATGGCCGTTAAAGCTTTCTTGCTTTCTCCCGATATCCGGTTATTGTCCTCCGAGGTCGACTTTGAAGCATATGCCTCTTGTTCCCCTCTTTAAAAAAAAGAACGGGGGAATTTCTGGGGAAGTCATAACCTTGATATAGACTGAATCCATCGTGTGTGTGTGTGTGTGTGTGTGTGTGTGTGTGTGTGTGTGTGTGTGTGTGTGTGTGTGTGTGTGTGTGTGTGTGTGTGTGTGTGTGTGTGTGTGTGTGTGTGTGTGTGTGTGTGTGTGTGTGTGTGTGTGTGTGTGCGCGCTAATTCAATAGCTTGAACAACATGGAGGGAACAGAACCGAGACAATGCGTTGCGTTGTTCAGCACCAGCAGGAGTCTCCATATGGACTCCCTTCCTCCCCCCTCTTCCTCCTCAGAATAACAACCCCCCCCTGCCAGCCCCTACTCCTCTACAAGCATGGATCCTTTACAAAACCTGGCTGTTCTACCACCTCGTCTCCCCTTGAATTATGAGCTCTTGCTCATCTGCCTTGGAATATCTTCATAGAATAAAATAACGCCATGAAACCCCTTCCTGTAAAGATTCTGTGGAAATGAATACACATTTTACTGCTGTAGAACAATGGCAAGTAAAATGTTTTTTTATTTTTATTTTTGCCTGCATCACATTAGAACAATACTAGTTTTAATCAAGCTCTCTGTGAATGTGCACGGGCCAACCGCCATGTTACAACTGCAACGTCGTTGCATTGATACTGAACACTGCTGCGTGTGCACGGTCAGGGAATCGAAGCTGTCCTAGTACTCACACGCCCCTTAATGCAATGTGAATTTTAAATTATGTTTCTCCACCCATGCTTGTCAAGGCTTCTCTTACCCTGCAGCCATTTTTTTTTACGTAGAAATCGACAAGCGATAAGTGCAGCTATAGGCACCTTTCCCGGTGGTGGTTCCCATGATGCCTTGCGATTTTGCCCTGACTGAATCCTTACCTGAACATAGATATTTTTTACTTCATGTCCAAACCTAACCGTCTTCGATCCAACCCATCAATCGAATCCATCCCTCCCAGTCACCCACATATGCATAGTTGCACACAAATCTCCACTTCTTTACTCCTTCTCCCACTTTGTACATTAGTCCAGTGTGACGTGGCTCGACAAGTGTCGCTAAACAAACTATAGATAAATATATAGGATCAGGAAATACACTTGACAATTTGCATTTGGCCCATCTCACCATATCTACCTTTTGCTCTCCACACCTCTCTCTTGCTCCACCTTCCTCTCTTTCACTACTCTCTCCTCCTCCCTCTCTCTCCACCTCACCCTCCCCACACCCACCTTTACCTCTCTCTCTCTTCCCCACTTCTCTCTCTCCCTCCCTCCCTCCCTCCCCCCACAACAGTCATCCTGACCGACGAGGAGGTGCAGAGGAAGAAGGACCTGATCCAGCGGCGTAAGGACGAGGAGGCGCAGCGCGAGGCCCAGAGGGAGGCGCGCAAGCCCCGTCTGACCGATGAGCAGAGTCTGGTGATCTCCACGCTGGTGGAGGCTCACCACAAGACCTTCGACGACTCCTACTCTGACTTCTCCCGCTTCAGGGTCAGCCCCCACAACACCCTTACCCTTCATCACCCAACCTGGCCCAACATGTCTTCCAAAAAGCCTTACCCCCCCCCCATCACCCAACCTGGCCCAACATGTCTTCCAAAAAGCCTTACCCCCCCCCATCACCCAACCTGGCCCAACATGTCTTCCAAAAAGCCTTACCCTTCATCACCCAACCTGGCCCAACATGTCTTCCAAAAAGCCTTACCCTTCATCACCCAACCTGGCCCAACATGTCTTCCAAAAAGCCTTACCCTTCATCACCCAACCTGGCCCAACATGTCTTCCAAAAAGCCTTACCCTTCATCACCCAACCTGGCCCAACATGTCTTCCAAAAAGCCTTACCCTTCATCACCCAACCTGACCCAACATGTCTTCCAAAAAGCCTTACCCTTCATCACCCAACCTGGCCCAACATGTCTTCCAAAAAGCCTTACCCTTCATCACCCAACCTGGCCCAACATGTCTTCCAAAAAGCCTTACCCTTCATCACCCAACCTGACCCAACATGTCTTCCAAAAAGCCTTACCCTTCATCACCCAACCTGGCCCAACATGTCTTCCAAAAAGCCTTACCCTTCATCACCCAACCTGGCCCAACATGTCTTCCAAAAAGCCTTACCCTTCATCACCCAACCTGGCCCAACATGTCTTCCAAAAAGCCTTACCCTTCATCGCCCAACATGTCTTCCAAAAAGCCTTACCCTTCATCACCCAACCTGGCCCAACATGTCTTCCAAAAAGCCTTACCCTTCATCACCCAACCTGGCCCAACATGTCTTCCAAAAACCCGTAGGCTGCATTCAGACCAAATCCGACATTGCGGCGAAAACCCCAGTTGAACCATTCATTTGAATGGAGGTAGTGCGGTCAAGTTGCGGTGGCCAATCACGTAAGCCGGCGATCAGACCGGAAGACGCCCAAGGGAAGAAGACCCTGGTTTACCATGTAGCGTTGTAGCATTCCGCTGTTTACCAAGCAACTGTGAAGATGGAAGAGAGACTCATCGCCGCTGTGTTGTCCTTTCCAGAGCTGTACAACCCTGGCATGTAGGAGTGGGTTTAAGTTCACAACATGACGTCACACAAATTGACCATAAAGTGACACTCACTCGCCAGCAGTCTGCGCTAATCGCCGCGACGCCGGGCTTTGTCTGAATGCAGCCGTAGGCAGACTTTAGGGTCTCACACTGCCCACGCACTGCCATGGCATATTTAGCTGCCGTTTGACCATAACGTCGCTGTGGACTGCGCTGTTTGCGCTGTTTGCGTCTTGTGGAGCTTCAGAAAATATCCGAGGTGCGCTACGCGCGACTAAATGCTGTGTGAATGCTGTCATCACGAGGGCCGTGATGATGTCATTTTTGGTTTGCGCGATCTCTCGAAATTCCTGCACGGCGTCTATAAACTAGAAAATGCATTTCCTGCAGAAGATGCGGTGAGTGCCGTCTAAATGTAGTAAGTATAAACATACAACTGTGCTGTATAACTGTACAAACATACAAACGGTTTTAAGTAGAAGCACCATTAAAGGCATATTAGTATGATATGAGAGTTGTAGTAATGTAAAAGCTGATATAAACGCAAATATACCGTTACCTAGGCTAATCAAAACCTTTTGTTTTGTTTTGCCACGTCTTGCATTAAAGACATTGTGGCAATTTGACAACACAAGATTTTCTCCACATAATGACAAATAACTACACCAACTATTACTAAACAATGATCAAACAAAACACCATTACTACCAATAACATTCCTATGCTCCTATACTTTCAAAATGGAGGTGGTCATTTTTAACGCCAGTGAAACAAGATCCACCATAACAGATGAATCTATACGTTGTGTTTCTAGGTGAAATATCGACGTACAAAAATGTACATTTATCGATTTATATTCTTCATCAACACAGTATACATTTTCAGTCTTCAAACATGCATACAGATCAAATGACACAAACAAGGCATGTAGGTTGGACACGCGTTTTTTGGAGTGCAAAAGGCTTTTTAGACGGTAACCTTGGGTTACCATCCCAATAAACACCACTGACCGATAAGCACGACGCTACAACGCTAGTGAGTTAAGCGGGAAGCGTTCTCCCAGCCTGTTGTCACAACAGACACAGCCTCCGAAGTGTCTCCCGTTAACCCCCAACGGCCAGTTTACTCTCAAAACACCTCCTGCCCCCTGACATCCTGCCCCATTGCCTCCCCCTCCGTCACCTCCACACATCCACCATCCTCCAGTCCCTGCTACCACCTCCACATCTCCCCTCTGTCTCCCCCCCCCCCCCCATCTCTCCACCTACGCTCATTCAGCTCCTCCACCACCTCCTATCCTCCACCTCCAGTTCATCCTCACCTCCACTCCATTCCCCTCTGTCAGTCCATCCGTCCTCCACCACCTCCCCATCTTCCACCCCCCCCTGTTATGCAGTCCACTCTGCATAATAAAAGTGACATGTCATACTTTCACAAAGAGTAGAGGAGTACATGCTTAATCATTAGCACAGCATTTACCCCCACGCCAGCCCCCTAAATGTAGTCATCAGTAAATGTCAGTTATTATTTACATGCAATGACATGGTATCTTAACATGTCGTGTGTGTGTGTGTGTGTGTGTGTGTCTAGCCTCCAGTGCGTGAGGGCCCGGTGACTCGCAGCGCCAGCAGGGCTGCTTCCCTCCACTCTCTGTCTGATGCCTCCTCCGACTCCTTCAGCCACTCTCCAGGTACACACACACACACACACACACACACACACACAGGGAAGCATGCTATCGCGTGTCACACAGTTTTTTCGAAGCACGAATCCACATGAAGGGATGTGTGCACACCTATCACTGTCCATATGTCGCATGTGAAATCTGTGGCTTTACTTCCATAAGATGGAAATCTTGTAACCACACTCACACAAACACACCTCTGCAGACATGTGACTCTCAGTAGTAAACATCAGTCCATTAATGCATCTGCTGCTAATGGGCGGAATAGAGCGAGGGTCACACAACTCATGGCTCAAAGCCAGATCTCAGCGGAGACAAATTACATCTTAACAAGGCTGTAGTGTTAGCACCGTATGAATGAGGGGGTCATCCTGTAGCTGCATCATCTACTCCGCAGCATCACCATCATCACCACGGCGATGGGGGTGTGTTTGCATCCTGTGAGCTCCTTTTACTTTGATCTTTATTGAGTTTCAGGGAATGCATTTCCCCACATTGCAATCGGCCATTCTGACAATATCTATCTCTCTCTCTCCGACAATCTCTTATTTTTTAACACCTTTGCTCTCTTTCAATCTTTCTCCTTTAATCTCCTTCCCTAAACCAATTTTTCTCCAATCTCTTGCTCCCTCCTTCATTATTTCTCTCCTATTCTCTCTGTCTGTGTCTTGTCGCTTTCTCTTTTTCTGTCTCTGTCTCTCTCTCTATCTCCTTCTCCTTCTCCCTCTTCCCCTCTCTCCCTCCATGCCCGTGTCTTCCCTGTCCTCCAGAATCAGTAGACGCCAAGCCGGTGAACTTCAACAACCTGATGATGATGTACCAGGAGCAGGGCGGCAGCCCCGACTCCAGCGAGGACGGCTCTCGCCTCTCCATGCTGCCCCACCTGGCTGACCTCGTGTCCTACAGCATCCAGAAAGTCATCGGCTTTGCCAAGATGATCCCTGGCTTCAGGTGTGCTTGTCTCAATGTGTGTATCTGTGTGCTTTCAAAGGCATCCTGCCCCATTGCTTATTTTTTTCGTTGTTGAGTAGCAGTCTTCGTACGTTCCCCAGTAAAAACTGGGAACATCGTCAGGAATCTTGCTGAGGTTTGTTCTAACTTTAAATCACCATGGTAAGACTCAATCACGTGGACACCTTTTTTAAAGGGTTTTGGGGAATGAGATTAGAATATGTTCCGTGTTGTTTGGACTTGGCTTTTCCTCATGCTTTTGGACATGTCTTACTTTGTCCCTATACTAAATAATTTGCCTGTACCATACATTTATACATACAAATTATTTGGAAATTATATGGAAAGGCACATATTACAACGAATCCTTGCCTGACATCAGCAATCATACAAATCATTTCTTGGAATTCATTTGATCAATTTACAGTGTATTTGCTATAATTAAGAGGCCCTCGCTGGCAAACCACAAACAGTTAAAACCCACTGTTCTCTCAGTGTGCTGAATAGCATGACTTCCCCTAGGGTGCCACAGTCCCATGTGCACTTACAGTTTTCATGGCAACCAAGCTGTACTCTCTCATGAGCTCCTTATGCACGCCATTAAAAATAAGCTTTATTCATTAGAAAAAGATCAGTACGGTGGTGTGAACGAAGGAGTGCTGCTGGACAACATGTTCAACAGGAAGTCTATAGGACGTCTTCCACCTTTTACAGTTGACTGAGTCAGTACTCTGCGCCCCTCAGAGCAGTATCAAGACCAACGAGGGGGGAGAGGTGGGGGGTGTTATCTCAGCTAGCCTGTGATGGTGCTATCGAGACCCTAAGCAATTCTTACCACACCTCCTAAACAAGTCCAACCTGGAATGTGTGTGAATGTGTGTACATACTTACATTATTACATTGCATAAGTTACAATCACAAATAGTATTTTATACAAATGACACGTTTCTTAATTTGCATGCAAACAAACCCAAACCAACCAACATATACCTTGTTATCGTTCAATTTAGCGTGTGTGTGTGTGTGTGTGCACATGTTTGGGCACGTATATATGTGTGTGTGTGTGTGTGTGTGTGTGTGTGTGTGTGTGTGTGTGTGTGTGTGTGTGTGTGTGTGTGTGTGTGTGTGTGTGTGTGTGTGTGTGTGTGTGTGTGGGGGGGGGGGGGGGGGGAGGGGGGGTTGTCGACGTCGACAATCAGTCAGTGTCTCGGGGTCAGCACCAGAGTCAAGATGAAAACAAGCCTGGGCCTGTCTTTCCTGAAGTGTCATTCCCCCTGCCACAGAGTGATGGAAGTTGTTGAATTAGTGCTGGAATGTTTGTCCACTTATGATCTGCCCCCCTAAGCCTCTGAGAAGCTCCTCGGCCCACCCCCAGACCTCCCCTAAAGATACACATGTCTCAACCCCTGACGCACAACCCTTAGCGGTTTGTGTTGGACGGCGAAAACACTTTTTTACGCGCTTGGCAAGCACCGCAGGGGCTCGTTGTGGCGCTGCGAGTACTTCTTATGAAAGTCTCGAGTTGTCTTCTGAGGCTGGAACGTTGGGAAATCAAAAGTCATGTTGCCATAACTTGAGTGTAGGGTTGGTGGACATTGTTTTTAGACCAGAAGTACTGCGCGCTAATTGATTGTGTAAATCAGTAAGTGCCTACCCTGAACAGATTGTACTAAATACAATGATGCTTTCCGAAACGAGGTGGTGGTGGTATAGTTGATAAGTCCAGGTGGCTGAGCTAATGGCACAGAAAATCATTCTTTATGAACAGGAATATCGAGTCGAGAACAAGCGCACATGTATCTATTTTTGTGGTGTGTGTGTGTGTGTGTGTGTGTGTCATTGGACAGCTGGTTGGCAGAAGGACGTGGAATAATGCATCGACAGGGATCTGAGGGGTAACTTGGAATTCAGGGTACCCCAGTACCAGTCCTGTTTTCTGGTAGAACAATATCTGCCGTGAGCCACCCTGTTCTAAACTATGTCTGTTGAGACCAGTGGCATCAAACATATGCCCCCAGTAATGTCATCGTATGCATTTCAACAGTTTAAAATAGATGTAACATCCACTGGATGAGTTTAGAATTCTGAACCAATATCGTTCAAGATCAATGTATATCATTGTACATGTCCTTATACAAGACATCTTTACTATACCGTCTTCATAGGTCCTTAGTGATTGATGGCTTCTGCCAACTCCATCTAAATGTATAGCCGTCTTCAGATGTGTTTTTAGCTTCCGACGCTGCTGGACAAACTGTTCTAACGACTTGAAACGGCCGAAACACAAGTGAACGTATAAATCCTTGTGTTTTTGTGTGTGTGTGTGTGTGTGCGTGTGTGCGTGGGTAATGTTGGATCCCGGTGGGTTTCCTTCACCTGCGGCCGTGTGTTTGGATCCTTCCTGTTGGTGGTCAAGGGGGAACGGGGTGTGGTGGCGAGGTGGGGGTATTCAGTTGCTGTGTCGTATCCACGTTGACAACGGTGCCGTCCCCCAGGGAGCTGACCGCCGACGATCAGATCGCCCTGCTCAAGTCCAGCGCCATCGAGGTGATCATGCTGCGCTCCAACCAGAGCTTCAGCCTGGAGGACATGTCCTGGAGCTGCGGAGCGCCCGACTTTAAATACCAGATCAGCGATGTTACCAAAGGTCAGCCTCCACCCCACCCCCCAACACAACACAACACAGCACAACACTGCGCACGTAGACCCAGCTCAGGAGGAGGAGGAGGGGGGGGGGCTCAAGACGTAACTTACCCTTTTGCTCGGAGGACAGGATTGTGCAGTAGATAAGGTCCAAAGGTTAGGGGTTCGATCCGCCCCCTTCAAGGTCCACAGCCTACATGTAGACACCCTTGAGCGAGACGCCTACCATTCATTTAGTCATTTGTCAGACACATGACATGAGTAATGCCCTCTGACCTTGTGTTTTTTGCTTTGTTAAACTTACTATTAACGAACTTCAATTACTATTTACTATCTAGAGAGACATTTAGCAGACACTTTTATCCAGAGCGACTTACAATTAAGGTGAATGTCATCATGGATGCCTTCAGGTAGGCTGCAGACATGAGGAATGGAGCCCAGCAGCAGGGAGTCAAACACCCGTTCCATTACACTTCTCCTCCACCAATTCCCTGTGAGTCGTGTTTTGGATCAAATTGGCTGCTGAATGGCTAAATAGTTGTAGTTACAGAAGCTGCGGAGGTGTGGATTCCTGCATGTGCAATGCAGCGACACACCTCTGCACAGCGCCTGGAGGGAATGTACTAGCTGGACCTCGTTAGTGTGGGAGTGTAAGGCGAGGTTACTCGATCTGGCACGTGTACACAGACACGTGCGCGGATGCTAATGCAGCTATTTGCTATGGAACCGGTCAGACACATCTGCAGCCAGCCCCTCTGGGCATGGCTTTCATTTGCCTTTTTAAACAAGTCCCCTCTTTCTGAGATCAACCAAAGAATGTCACTCCTGACCTGTTCAACACACAAAGCCACCATTGTCTGGAGCAGTAAGAAGCTGTTTTTCCTCGGCTCCTTCGCTAAATCACTACAACATAGTTGGTCTTGGGTCCTGATTTGGAGGTGGATTAGTTTAATTGTTAAGTAAATAAATAATTCAACTCAAAGCATTGAATTTGCGGATTCATTCTCAATTGTTGGCATTAGTTTTAACTCGATTTTCTTGTCCTACCGTTCAAGGAGGGTGATTTGATTGGCGGCAAAGAGGGAATGCATAAAAACAGTCAGCCAATAGTTCAGGATAAACGTCCACTAATCTGCATCTTATCAAGGTTTAGAAAAAAACATTCACATTGTAACGCCTCAGCCTCAACAACCAAAGGAAACCAAACGTTTTTTAGTCCGTCGTTCCACAAAAGAGGAAAGAGTGGAGAAACCTCTAACCAAATCAACAACAAGGCATCAATCACCAGCAGCCATCGTTATGCTCTCTGGGGAGGCGGGGGCATGGGAGGCGGCGTGTTCTCCAGAGACTCACTCGCTGTACAGGGCTGGAGGAGTTCTCATGCCCGTGGGTTGGTCTGAACAAACAGGCACGGTGTTCATGTGCTTACCGTGTGTTCATGTATTCATCACGCATTAATGTGTTCATCACATGTTCATGGGTCCGCCACGTGTTCATGGTGCATTCATGTGTTCATCACATGTTCATGGGTCCACCATGCGTTCATGGTGCATTCATGTGTGCATCATGTGTTCATATATTCATACACATGTTCATGTGTTCATCATGTGCTGTATTCACCATGTGTGCATCATACCTTCATACACGTGTTCATGTGCACATCATGTGTTCATATACTTGTGAATGTGTCCATCATGCACTCATATGTACACCGTGTGTTCATACACATGTTCATGGGTTCATCATGTGTTCTCCTGAAGCGGGTCACACTCTGGAGCTGCTGGAGCCTCTGGTGAAATTCCAGGTGGGCCTGAAGAAGCTGAACCTCCACGAGGAAGAACACGTGCTGCTCATGGCCATCTGCCTGCTCTCTCCAGGTAGGCCCAGGGCCAGGGGTGAGGCGGGGGAGGGAGGGGGAGAGTGAACAGGCCACTTCCCAGAACATGCGTGTCAGTTATTTTTGTCACGGGGGGGGGGGGGGAGGGGTTCATGAATTGTTCATGCCTTGATCCCGCTTTGACGTGGGCTTTATTTCACCGGTGGGTGTATGTATGAGAAGTGTTTTGAACGGCGAAGCCGGCGAGGATTTGAATATGGGGACGCATGTTTGCACATTAACGAATCATCAACGCAATGCCCGTCGCTCGACTTCTCTCTGTGTTTTCGCCGACGTGTGTATGTGTCTGTGTGTGCGTTTTTTTGTTTCATGGTAATGGGGTGTGTGTGTCATATGCATTTACGTCAGCCTTTAGCACATATATTATGTATATTATATATATATAGTGTATATATGTATATAGTCATGCAATGGCGCATGTGCAACTGAACAGATGTTTGCACGCCCTGGCGTTTATGAAGCATTTCCATTAACAATGCATTTGTATCTGCTCCCTGTGGATATATGGCAAAAATTGTGGTCAATGATTTGACCACAACAGTGAAAGTAATGATAACAGAAGCCCGGGCTTTATCCTCTGAAAGATCTTCAGTTATAAATAATGTTGTTATAAACATGTTAAAAAGGCATCTGTTATATAGTCATCTGGTTTATAGTTCTTCTTCCAGTCCAGAAGTCAATGATACCCACAAGCCAGGTGTTTGTCAAGCTCATTTCCATTCCGTTGACCTTTGACCTCTTCGTCACCCTGGACCCCCCCCCCCCCCCCCCCACCATAGACCGCCCAGGGGTGCAGGACCACGCCCGCATCGAGGCCCTGCAGGACAACATCTCGGAGACCCTGCAGGCCTACATCCGTCTGAACCACCCGGGCGGGCGGCTGCTGTACGCCAAGATGATCCAGAAGCTGGCCGACCTGCGCAGCCTGAACGAGGAGCACTCCAAGCAGTACCGCTCCCTCTCCTTCCAGCCCGAGCACAGCATGCAGCTCACCCCCCTGGTGCTGGAGGTGTTCGGCAGCGAGGTCTCCTAGAGAGGTCTTCCCCTGAGAGTTCCCCCCACCCGCCCACCCGCCCACCCCCCACTCCGCTGAGGTCAGGGGGAGAGATAGAGAGAAAGAGAGGGGGTAGGATGGTGGGCCAGGCAGGAGGGGTTAAAATAGGAGGGAGGAAGCAGAGAAGGTGCTGGATGAAGTTGTGGTTTTTAAGGAGAAGAGTGTGTTTTGTGTCCGTCTATCAGTAGGTCTGAAAGAAAGTCTGTGCGTGCGCTCATGTATTTAGTGGGAGTCGGTTGTGTGGTATAACCGGAGTTTGTCCGGATGTGACCTTGATAGGGCAGAAGTTGTCTAGTGGGGAGTAGGCAAAGATGAGGAGAGAGATCGCAACTACAAGAGAACTCCATGTCTCACACACACACACACACACACAACCTATACCTAGACATCAAACTTCTGCCTAAAACATATTTGACGTAGTGTTTTTTGTCTGTATTTAAATGAAACTGCTGCTTACCACACCTGGACAGTATATGTACACACATCAACACAACAAGCATACTCAATTTTTAATTTAGCCATTCAGTTTCAACTACCTCTTGGTTTTACTTAGGGTTGTTTTCATGCACATCGCCTATGTGAAACAGTACATTTCTTCCACACAAACAGTGACACATTGGGAAATACAGCGTCAGTCGTATCTGTGTTGAATGCCTGTACATTACTTTTTTCGACGACGCGGTGTACGTATGACTCTGTATATGCTCGAAACACACGCCTCTCGTCACCTCTCACCTTTCACCAGAGGTGCGGTCTGCTACATTCTCAAAACGCTTCCACAATCTACAGAAACGACAACATAAGGAACCGCACCAAGGCCTTCTCTTGCATGCAGTCACACACTACATGCTTTTTTATTTAGCTGTTTCGACTTGCCTCAAAAGGACTTATGAAGGAAAGGATGGGGGCACACCTGGGGGTTTTAACGACAGAGAGCAAAATCGAGCCTTCTAATTTAGCAGGATTTTGCCGTGGTTTTTATTTGGGATGGGTGGTTTTGAGGTGAGAATTAGCCACTAAATGTGTTTTACACTGCTAACTGTCAATCAAACCAGGCCTGCATTCTGGCCGGTTTCTCGTCTCTTTTTTCAAATCAAGAGTTTGCTGTAAATAGTTAAATTGCCTCACATTGTATTGTATCCGTAAGCACTGTTATTCAACCTTTTTTTCTTTTGTATTTGTATATGTTCTGTAATAGATTTTAAAGGGCTACAATGCCAAATCTAACTGGAACAGTAAAACAAGGCCAAAGCAAGCTAGCAACTGGCCTAACTTGTATTATAGAAGCAAACATACCATACCAGGAATTGGCATCAATGCAGATGTTTTATTGCGATGGATGCTTTTTATTATAGACAAAAACTTCAAACCTTAAAACGATTCCATGAATTGTTTCTCCTCTGTGTACAGTGAGCTGGGTGGCAGGAGAGCTCGAAAAGCTGCTTCAAACCTCCTCAGATATCACCCCTTTCGTTTCTGACTGGGAAGTGGAATTTGTAGAATGTCCGAGGGTCTGGCCTTCAGAGCGTGCCTCTGACGCCCAGGTCCTCCCGTTCGATTAAGTATGCTGCGCGGCCCCCTAGTGGCTGCATCATGTAAATACCAGGTGTATATTGATTTTTGTTTCTTTCTTGCGCAGCTGTACATAGGGCTACTTAGATATATAGTAAAAATGCATTCTATATATGCACATATGATATTGTTGCTTTTCTTTTTTGATGACTTGTTTCTTCCTGCAAACACTTTGGTCTTTTGGACTTTGTATGTGTTTTTTTTGGAGTGAATAAGCAAGGGGCAGATTATAATCGTATAGGACGTTTGTTTTTTTGACACAGTGGTTCAGGGGAGGGGGGGAGGGAGGACTGGTTTGGTTCTGTTCCAAGTTACACTTTTTAAGATAAATAGGAAGAAAAGAGTGCGCTGTGAAGGATAAACATGCAGTGCTGCTCACTAATGTAAGCCATATAGATCACCAAGCTAGTTATACAACTCTTTATAGTAGATGTAGAATGAGGACGATTTCGAGCCGTGGATATGCTGTTAATATAACCTTGTATACTTATACCTTGCATATCTGTGGCTTTTCATGATTCTCTTTAAGCCCCGCTTGTATAACCTATACCGTACCCTGTAACCTATAATAACGATCCTCTTCCTCTTCATCCTCAGGTGGCATAGGAGTTTTTTTTTTTTTTACAAGTCCCAATTGTGATTAACACAGCAACATTTGAGGCCAGTAATGCGTGATTGGCTGATGTTGGGATATTAAGTAGTAAGAGCGTTGTTGAAGTGATATTCATTTCCATTGGTCTTGCCACCATTTTGTGAGACAATGTCCCCGAGGGAGAGAGGCAGAGAGAGAGAGACATTGGGCTGACCATAAGAGCAGCTTGTGATGGGGCCAGTGATCCTTTGTTCAAAGGGACTTAGCGGTAGCTTCACAGCAGAGCTAGCGTGATAATGATAACGAAGATAAATAAGCGGCGGAGGTGTTCTTGTAGACCGAGCGAGGGGGTTTTAACGTGTCCCTTTAGCGGTACATGCAACCTTAAGTGTGACGAGGAGACCGCTGTTGAAACGGTGACAATGGCCAAGGAGTTTCCTGCGTATGAGCGCTGATTTATGTCCACAGACGGCATGTCCACGTGCCCCTCCCCACCCCTCCCCACCCCCCCAACCAAAAAAGATAATGGTATTGGTGTAAATCTGACGTCTAAATATTCTCATTCTCAGCACCACTGGGCATGGGCTGGGTGTTGTGGTGTCTGGTGCCCCCCTGGACACGCCTCGGTCCACAGACCAGGCTGTGATCTTGGCTAGGATTGGAGGACATCAAGTGAAGTGTTGTAGTTGTTGGGGTTATTTTAATTTGTCCTTGTTATGATAAGATCTGGTCGTTTTCAGCTGCTCCCCATGTTAATCGATCTTAAGGAGAGTTCTACTGCTTGTTTTGATTCTATTTTTTCTCATTTGCAGTTTTTTTGCGAACCGTTGATAGATAGGTTGGGGATGTGTGTTTGTTTTTCTTGCTGCCAATGAAACAACCAAAGCACCAGGGCTCACACGTATTTTAAGTCTGAGAGAATGGCAGATAAAAGCAAGCACACTCGAAATCGGTTCGGTTCAACAGTTTCTTAAGACACTAGAAATATATTCTACAAATATAGCATGACGGTCAACATCATCAAAAGGATGAACTCACCAAAGCAACTTAAACAGCTGCGTTTGTTATCTTTTATTTAACAGTAAGTCTTATCTGCTGTCTGCGAGACAGACAATACTTGTACGCAGGAGAAAACTAATTGTCACGGGACACGCATTAGGGTGTCTGCATTAACAAAGGAAACATAAAACAAACGTATAGAATCATGCCAGCCTTGTCCTTTCAGTCAACTCCATGATGGCTTACATCCTACAAGCTGACCATAACAAAGCTAGCTAGACGCTCGGTTGGAACTGCACCTCACAGCAAAAAAAGTCCCAGTATGGCGCTGTAAACTCCCATCCAGTACCATAAATAGATTTACAAGAATCCCTGGGCCCAGTTGTTCAAAAGTAATCTGATCAAATTACAGCTATCGGATTGGATCAAATCTTGAAAATGGGTGGTTCAAAATAAAAAATGGATTCTGAAATCGGATTAGGTCTCGTAATCCAATCTTGGTTTGGATCCGGATCAAACCTTCAGTATGTGTTTTTCAAAACTTTTTAGTAGGATTGGGATAACTTTGATCCCAAAAACCAGGATTACCCTGATCCTAGCGGAAGGGTATTCACGGATTAAAGGAGGCTTTCAGGAACAAAAAGTAATACAACTTTAAAATTGGTGAAATAAAACATTGGGATATTGTAGTGTGTGTGTGTATATATACAATTATTTAAATTTTACACTTGATTTGTAAAATAGTAGACATTCGGCTACCTATTAAGCCTTTCAATACAGTAAAGAAAACAAATGGGATTTTGTCCCATGAAATTATCCCCCAAATAGATGTCAATATTAAAGAAAAACAATATATTTATTTTTTACTGTCATTTTATATCACTGTATATTAATTATGAGATTAATCAGTCAAAAGTAGTTTATTCTACCTGTTGTTCATGACATAGCAGATGATATTGTGATCAGGTGATAGGCTAGTCCCATTTAGAGCACTGGTAATCCGGTTGTGGTAATCCTGAAAGTTTGTATCTGGACCAAGGTGATCCAATCCAATGTTGCTTTGAAAAACTGGCACAAAAGTCAAATGAATAACCAGATCCTGGATAGCAAAAAATAGGATTTCCAAATCTGGATCATTCTGAGCCACATAATATTATTATTTTTTTGAACAACTGGGCCCTGGTGTCGTTCCAGTGCCCCTATTGGGAGTTGTAATGGATGAAGATGATGATGAGGATACTGCGATACTTTATATACATAAGTACCACTTGTATGTACAGGATGTCGGGTTTGGGCGAGGGGTCGAGGGGTTGTAACCCGCTTGGTTATTGAATATGACTTTTCAAGTACTTTCTCTTCTCAAGTCACAATGGTATTGTTTTGTGATGATTTTTACCTCTGTAGATATGGCTGCGTTTAACTTTTTTCTCTCTTTCTGCGATCGAGATACAGTGTCGATAGGAGCAGACAGGAAAGTGGATTGTTTGGTTCCAGCAAGTGCCACAGGAGGGGCGTCCCTCCTCACACAAACAGGGTAAAAGAGGGGTTTCAATTTGGGTACACATTTGGAACCAGACGGGGGGTGGGATCCGAGGGGGTTGTGTCGCAGAACCGATTTTATTTGTTTTGTCCTTCGAGTTCCTATTCGAACAATTTATTGAAATTAGGGAGTGTGTTTAGGCAGCCAAATGATATTATTCCCAGAGATTATAAACTTCCATCTTCGGGAAAAAAACGACCACAGCTTGTTCATGCATGTGAGGATATAGTCGAACGGGAATTAGATGCATCTCCAAATTATTTTGTTTTTTTCTCCACTAAGCTGCTTCGAAACCGTCAAATCTAACTTTACTATTTTTCTTATAATACTGGAACATTGAAAGTCTCATGGTAATGGGAATCTCTTAGAATGGTTTTTAAGTAGGTTCATAAGATTCCCCATACCTGCCATGTTAGAAATAATATTCATGACAACAATACCTGCAATATGAAAGTTAATGGTACACTATCACCAGCAAGCTTTACAGTTTATCATGTTTTATGTTTTTTTTTGTATCATGGACGTACAAAAAACTATTACCATTACAAAACCGGTCAAGAGAGCACTTATTCTTGAATAATTTGCAGAGAACAGTTGGCCATCTCCCACCTAATGGCTCAAGAGTAATTTTTCCAAAACGGGACAGGGATTGTAATGAGATCAACTCAAATGTAGTTCTTAAAAAGGAGCGTCAAGACTCGGCGCACACCATAATCTACCTAAAAAAAAAACTACCTCTTTTAGCTACAGATATTTGCTTTAGCATTAAGCAGTTGCCTCTGTTTTTACTTTTGTAATATTTGTATTCTTGTTGGTATTTATTGCTGTCTAATTAATCATCTTTAATGATTACCTCAGAGATATCTCATGCAGATTGGGAGTGTCTAGCTAATGAAGTCATTCGGTTTTGTTTTTATTTTGTACAATATGTTTTTTGTTGTCCTTTTTCTCCGACTAAGCATTACCTTTTCTATTTCTTTTTTTTTTTTTTACGCACAAAACACCAGGACTTGTTTTCATATAGTGCCTGCAGTCTGACCAATGGGACAACGGCTGGCTCACGTGAGACTACATTTCCTCCAAAAGTAACACTCTTCCTCGCATGGCCGCGCTTTGTGGCAGTTCCCGCGAGTAAAAAGTAGGTTGTTTTCAACGGCGTAGTCAAGTGTTCCTTCTTGCCGCGTCAAGGGCATTTATCCGAACGCAAGCCGTAGGGAATGGTCCGGAGTGAATGCAGCCCTTTAAACGAACAACACATGGATAACAATAATAATAATAAAATAAAATAAAAATCGGTGACGGGTGAAACAAACGTCGCGTGCATGAGCCCGCCTACGTACCTTCGGCATGGTTTTCCGCTCGTTGAATATCCGTCAGCCTTTCTACTATGCTCCCGCTGTCCACTAGGTGGCTCACTCACCAACACAGGACCGGAACAGAGGAGCTCGGGATTGAGTCTCTTAAGGGAGAGGGTCAGGAAGTGTCCCATGCGAAAGCTGCTTTGTACGTAACAGCATCATTTAGCCACGGGTTGTCCACTGTACATACTCAAGACGGTAGTCCAGATGTGATGTAACAAACGGCATACTTGGCGGTGGCACTTAGTGGGGAATATAAATCAAACAAGAAGCTTGTTGTACAATATTAATGGAACAACTACTCACTTTAAATTTAAACAAAACAAGTATTGTTTTGTCTGTGTTTTTTTTCTTATTATTTTCTTTTCTTTTTCTATTCATGTCAAACTGCTTCAGTTAAACACTGAATTAAATTTAGATGTTTATTGATCGATTTAAACTAAGAAAACCATGTGGCCACAGTTGTGCATCCCATAATCTGTGTTTCCATGGAAAACTTCTACAGCACAGGAAAGGGTTCTTACTGCGCCTTTTTGAATGTTCACCATCTAACCTCTGAGATGAATAAGAAAATATGATTAAAGTTAATACAAAAAAGGACCTTTACTGATTTTAAAAAGATGTTCAGGATTGGCCCACTATTTAAAAACATTAGCACTCGTACCAATTATATGTAATAGTTATTCCTTAAGATATAACATTTAATTTGATATTGAATTGAAACCCTATCATTCAATCGAAAGCCTGAAACAACAAAAGCACTTATTGAGATGTTTGTAACGATGCATATTTTAAGATGAATATTCTAGCCATAAACTGCCTGTGTAAATCAGCATGTCATGGCTCCAATTATAAAGCAGTTAATTCATCTAATCTCTAACGTTATTGCAATGTATGTTTTTGTCCCATTTCTTAAAAAACATATTATTCTTTTTCTATTTTAAATTGGTGTTTATGTAATGTTATTTTTGTCAGATGTTTTGCAAATCAAAAATAAACAACTACATAGTATTGGACTTGTGTGGCTCTTGCCTTGAGCCTGTTTTGCCTTAGTTTCGTTTATTCCTCTGACCTGAAGTCCAATTTTCCTGAGTTTCCTGAACACATCCCGGCTGATTGTCTAACTACGTTCACCTGCTGCAATCTGCACACCTTGTCCTGATCATCACCTCTGCACTATTTAAGCCATGACCAGACATCCATTCCATGCCCTTGCGTTCAGCTACATTACACTTTTAATTGCTTACATTATGAATTCACATTAAATTGTAATATTGGAAAGAACATATTCATCTTAAGATTCAAAGTAGGCTACAGCTTTAACGTTTATAACAAAAATCGAAATTTACAGAACAACTTATTTTATTACATTTTATATTATGTATTAGATTTGGTCCCTTTAGATATACATTCAACCAAAAAGTCAGATAATGTATGTGCCATTTTTCTTTAAAAGGCCCCTAATATACCGCCAGGTGTGAGTGTGATTAGCCATTACAAGCTGTTTGAAAAACTGCCTTTTCCTGTGTTTGTGGGAGTGTTCATCTAGATGTATGATGGATAGATAAACAACATTTGCTACAGTCCACTTGGTAGGCTGTTAGACTGATCTATCCAGCATACATCTAGGTGGACGCTCCCACTTGTGATGTCACTAAGGCACAGGGAAGGGCAGATTTTCAAACGGCTTGTAATGACTAATCACACTCACACTTGGTGGTATAATAGGGGCCCTTTAAGCATGTGAACCTGTAGTACTTGTTTTTCACGGACTCCGTCCCCATGAATCACATGTTTAAAGTTGAATTTGGGGTGAACATTTATTGGTGCATGTGCATGTGTTTAGCCACCAGAGGGCACTCTCATTGGCTTTTGTGAATGACAACACCTCCATTGACCTTCATGGTCTCTTTAACACCAAGGTCAACCGAATGGATACAGACATATAAGGATACACTATAGCCAGACTAATAATGTGGAGCAAGAGATAATCTTCTCAAGAACTGACACTTGGGGCCCCAATTTCATCAACAACAAAACAATACCCCTCGTTTTGTCAGTTAACTGGCAACCCCTCCCCTCCTCTCCTTCATACAGGAGTAACGATTTCAGAAACAGGAAAAAACTAAACTGATTTGAAATCGTGGTCGCCCACAGCGAGCTCGGCCCCTGGCTGACACGATTAGCGAGGGAGCGAGAGATTGCGTGGAAACGTGGCGTTGCAGGAGGAACAATGAAAGGTTATCTGTGAGATCCAGTCATCGGCGGTGACAGTTAGTTGTCAGTGTTGGTGAGGAGGCCGAGGGCCTGGTTTTGTCTGCTGATAAGCTTGAGCTCGGCTGAAGTCTGGTCAACCGTTACCGAAGCCCCACTCTCTCTCCACGAGGGTTATGGAGACGTGGAGGGGTAGGGGGGGGGGGGGGGGGGAAGAGAGGAGAGGAGGCTCTGCTTGTAGAAAACTTAGGTGACAGAGTGAGACTCCTTGGCCCTGATATCTACAAGCAGAGCGACAGCATGCTCATACATGCTCACATAACTTCATAGAGACCAAGGCCGGTGCATGTCATTCATCAGCATCCATTAATGGTACGCTGAGAATATCATGCACTTAGGTCAAAGGGCATGGGCGGAAGAGGGAAATAGAATTCAGGCCATGATTTAACTCGTTTATGTCATCAATAATGCACTTCTCGTTTGAAGTTCACTTGTTCATTGAATCCAAATACTTCCACTGTGACGTGTTCATAAATCTATTTGCATTAAGGGGACATTAAGGGCAATAACGCTCAACTTCTATTTCAGTAGAATTGTGTGTTTGTATTTTAGATTGTTGATACAGAAATACTTATATTGATGGAGGCATAGTTGTACTGTGAGCATAACAATACAGGCCTACTACTAACTACTAACCCACCCATGTGATCTCGAAATCCTGTTCAACCTCCCCCTAAAATGTAGCTTTTAAACAATGTTTTACATATTATTTATTTTTACATTTCTTAAAATGACATTCAAAATCACTTTTATTGAATAAATAGATTGAACAAATATAAATCATTAAAAGAAAATGGATCCCAAAAACCTGGGTAATTCCAACTACAATGGTCTTTGATTGAGGGTTGACTCCCCTCTAAGAACTGTGCTGTGCCTGACTGTGACCTGGGTCGCATCAGGCCATCAGCTTGGATCCCTGCCACTGGCCATGTATCTCTTATGGGTGAGGCTGGGGTGTGAGCAGCCAGCAGAGATAACGCAGTAGAGGAGAGAATGGGCCCAGGCTGCAGCAGCAACACGCATGGGCGGTCCTTTAAAAAAAGCATTAATATGATCTGCCTGAAGGTATTAATAACACATTTGGGTGGAGGTGGTGGTGTCTCGCTATCAGACTTGCAGGGTCCGGATACGGTTCATGGTTGGGCTGATAGAGCGAAGGCGAGGCGACGCTCTCCCTTGTGAGTGGACTGAACCTGTTTCACCAAGAACGGTACGCACTCGCTTGGTGGGGAATAAAGGGAAAATGCACATGCTCTTTTTAAGCGCCAGCGAGGAGTATGACTGCTCTGTTGGCCCGTGGCTGCCTGAAGGGCTGCAGCCCCTGTGACTTTCCAGTAATAACAAGGGCGTGTTGTTTTCTGTGTGTGTGAAAGAGAGACATTGAGTGTGTATGTGTGTGGAGGGAGGGAGAGAGAGAGAGAGAGATAGAGAGAATTACTGTGTGTGGAGAGAGAGAGAGAGAGCGAGAGAATATTACTGTGTGTGGAGAGAGAGAGAATTACTGTGTGTAGAGAGAGAGAGAGAGAGAGAGAGAGAGAGAGAGAGAGAGAGAGAGAGAGAGAGAGAGAGAGAGAGAGAGAGAGAGAGAGAGAGAGAGAGAGAGAGAGAGAACGAGAATGACTGTGTGTGGGAGAGAGAGTGAGAGACAGTGTCCGGAGGGGTACATGTGTGTGTGTGTTTTTGTTCAAACTAAATCCCTTCTAATTATACACAACAAAAAAGCTTGCTAATGTGAAGCTCATGCTATGCATTACGTACATGCGTGTGTGTACGTGTGTCTGTACATATGTGTGCATTTATGTGTGTGTGTGTTGGGAGTCTGTTGGTGTGTAAAAAGAAAAAAGAAGAGGGTATCCATTTTTCCTCCTTAATTTTCTATTGATTCGCTGTCCACTTACCCAGATTGGATGTTGGATGCCCTTTATGCGAGTCATCCAAATATCATTAAGCCTAAACCCACCATGTGGTTTTGGTTCAGTTTCCGCAGAAGGCATGCGTTGCCCCCGGATATTTCTCTCTCCTCCTCTCCCTAGCCCTCCATGGGGCATGACAACATTCTGTCCTCCTCACATGGTTTCAGATGGAGGAGGAGGAGGAGGAGAAGGAGGACGAAAATAAGTGCAGGAGGAATGCACTAAACCCATATTAAACAGCAGTTATGCGTAGTTGTCAGGTGCGTGACTCCCATGTTTACTGCGAACCACAACGCAGCATTGTGCCAACACCGCTTGTCTGAACTACGAGGGCAATGAAGGGTCATTAGCATGGAAAGACTGTTATCAGTGGTTTAGGAAAGGCTTTTAGCCCTGTGAATAATTACAAACATCGATGTTGATAAATCGCTTTAAACTACTTGCACACAATGGCGAGGGTAAGAGCATGCTAAGAATAATTCGGGAATGACACCATTTCCTCCCCTTCCACCTGAGCTAGACATTAAAGAACACAGAAGAGTAATCGTCGTCTTCATTGTTTTCTTTGGTGCCATGTTCTCTTCCCAGCCAAAAGTGTGTGTAGGTGTGCATGTGTGCATTTGAGTGCATGCGTGAAGTGTGTTATACGTGAGGGAGTCTCCCTCGGAAAATAATAGCAGCAAAAATAATATTAACAGCCAAACATTAGATCATTAAAACGTTTCCTCATATTTTCCTGTGGTGCTCCAATGTTTCTATTCCCAAGGACACAGTGTGTCACTGTGTTTCTTCCCGTCCAAACTCGAGTCACAGGGTTTTTCAGATTGGCCCAATTCTATTAGCCATGGGCTTTAGGTGGAAACCTGGAGGTGGATGTAGTGTTAATCAATTTCTAAGGTTGCACGGAAAGTTTTTCACAAATGCATTTTGGACTGTTCCCAAATCTGTAAGTAATGTGATATATAAAAGATTGACTTTGTACAAACAGAAAGAATCTCCCCAACTGAGGCTCGAATTCTTATTTTTTACTGCGTATTACTCAGTTACTTTTTGTATTCCCTGTTTTCCCTTACAGTCAAGTTAGTAAATTATTTTTAACTTTTAACTAAAAAGGAGGGGAGGATAGGAACAGAAGACACGTAGCATTTGTGTGATACAATAGCTGTTAAAAGTAGAAAAGCTGCAGATAGGTAATGACAAAATATATAAGTGGTAACATTCTAGCATTACTTTTAGAATTAAAGAGTGTTTAGCAGATGTTTCAGATTGTATATGGTACTACACATTTTTACCCGATTTCTTCCAAATTTCAAATAATTACGAACAAAGATTCCTTTTTTAAATGGTCACTGTTTTAAGTATTGTAATGTGTTATAATGTTTGGAGTTAAAGTGTTACTGTAAGTTGGTAATTTTTAAATGTCAGATGCTGGGGTTGTGGTTTCCTGAACGTACTACTTAAGTACAGCACAAACACAAACACACACCAGCCTACACACATGCACACCAGCATACACACACACACACACACACACACACACACACACACACACACACACACACACACACACACACACAGTGCAGTGCTGTCTGTGTACAAGTACATTTTCATGCCACAGAAGTTTGTGTGTGTCTCCTATATAAATGCGGTCAACTTTATAGTTCTGCGTATGTGTGTGTGTTGAGGGTCTCTTGCAGGTTGACATTTGCAAAGCTGCTGTATTACAAAAAGGTCTAGGTTTATATGTGGTGTGTGTGTGTGTGTGTGTGTGTGTGTGTGTGTGTGTGTGTGTGTGTGTGTGTGTGTGTGTGTGTGTGTGTGTGTGTGTGTGTTGGTTTTGTACCTGCATGTATGGACAGCTGCAGAGAATATCCCTGGCCACCTCTGTGGTTTAACTGGCATTCAGCACAAGAAGCAGATACAGCAGGAAGCCGTGTAGAAGATTCATTAGCAACTATGAAGCCACACGAAGAGAGATACATTTGTTGTGAGACAAGATGGTTCTAACTTTTTACTTATGTAATAGTTATCTGCGACAGACTTCCATACACTCCCCTTGCGTATGACTGCACGGAAGTGCATTGTGGAGGTCACACACACATAGAATTTTGGGAAATGTATGAATGAAACCCGATATGAACAGCGGGAAGAGAACATCCACATTAACATGCACACGGACAGCAGACAAGCTAGGAATCAGCTTGGGTCTCAATTGCACATACGCTCTGCCGCCACGCTACGATCACACATCCAGTGTCAACATTACATGGGACAACGTACTGTCCCCACAATGCTGTATCAAAACCATCAAACGTATCCACTAATAGTCGCATAGTGTGTGTTTGTGTTTGTAATGTTCCCCCACCCTTACCACAAACACATACTATTTGACCTAAATGCCGGGCTCAGACTACACAACATCTTTGTCTTTCACGATGGTCTTTCACGAAATAGGCAATTATTGCATCATCAAATCTTACCATGACTCGGTCTGGAGAAAGGGGCCCACTGCTTGTGTGTGTTTGAACGCAACGTATTCCGTCTTCATGATTTAGCATCAAGTTCACCTAGAATCCGGGGGGGGGGGGGGGGGGTCAATATTTACTTAATCAACGCCTCAGAGCACTGCCAACGCATCGTAGCGCAACCCGTGACGACACACAGCAAGCTGTTGCCCTTGTCACACTGAAGGCCGCTGCCCACTAGGGGTCTTTGATGTCCCGGCCGAATCCGGCTGTCGGCCTACACCCTGCACGAGTGGTCAGTCTTGCCTTGCCGTCGGGTCGGTGGCTCCCACACAAACATACGGCCCATTCCTCGTAATGAATGACTGGATATCTGCGTTAAAATGTTGACACAAACACACGATTTTCTACCTCATAATTGTAAATGGATTAAACTGCCACTTAACTATCAACCAGAGCAACAAGTCCTTTTCCTTTGCACAACACAGAAATGTTAGGGACTTTTGGCCTCCAAAAGTCTCGTCTGTCTGCTGTGTGTGTGTGTGTGTGTGCATGTGTGGTTCTTTTTATATTTTGCGCATCAGTGTTGTGGTGTGTGTGTTTGCGCACACGTGTGGGTTTTTGTGCATCAGTGTTGTATGTGGTGTGTGTGTGTGTGTGTGTGTGTGTGTGTGTGTGTGTGTGTGTGTGTGTATACATGTACGTTTTGTGTCTATTGTGTATGTGCATGTTGTGGTGATGGGGTGCATTTCCGCTGCTGATCAACAGGTGTTCGTCACTGTGTCACATTCCACCTCTGTTTCACACACACACGCACGCACACACACACACACACACACACACACACACACACACACACACACACACACACACACTCACACATGCACACTTCAAGAGCGCAGGAACTGGCTGCTGCACTGCATCTCATCGCAACAGGTGACAGTACGTCGGGCGGTTTCGCAAGAAACACAGATGTGTGTGTAATACAACTATATAAATACAATATATATATATATATATATATATATATATATATGTAAAATACAATTTAAAACAGTATGTTCTTTTACTACTACCGCCTTTTGCATATTTGTTTGTCAATGTGTTTTTGCATGTGTAATAGTGCGTGTGTACAGAAAGGCAAATGTGCTTTGTTAAACAGCATCGGTTTTTTGTTTTTCAAAATGCAAGTTGAAAAAAAAATGTGCCCAGAGTGAATCGGTTCTGCAACAGCTGAACAAAACATCTGCTGGCCTTTCCGGTTTTATGAAAAATAAAGGTCCGACATGAACAATACCCGTTGATATCTTCTTTAAAACCTCCTGCTCGCAAGGAATGTTCTGCCTACTCCCTAAATCACTTATTCAAAGTCATTAAGTCCTCTTTCCTCGTCATTTTAACATGCAATGTATTTTTCCCCGGACCCTTCTTTGAATCAGTTTATAGGTCTCCTCCCCGTCATCTCTCTCTCTCTCTCTCTCTCTCTCTCTCTCTCTCTCTCTCTCTCTCTCTCTCTCTCTCTCTCTCTCTATACAGCTGTTCCCTTGCTTCATGTTCCACATTCTTTCATTCTTCAGGGCACTTTCCTGCTGTGTGTGTGTGCGTGCATGCGTGCGTGTGTGCGTGTGAGCATGTCTTAAACAATGTAACAATTTGAGAAGACTTAAAACCTGAAGAACAATCCACAGCTGCATGTGAAAACACACACATGCGCACACACATATGCACATCACACACACACACACACACACACACACACACACACACACACACACACACACATTACAGTATCCCCCAGCTGTTTGTCTTTGGCCGATTACTATGGCCATTTGCTGCTCCTGTCCCCCTATTCCTCCCCCCAGTTCCATAAGCACCTTCCTGCTCTATTTATAACTCCAGGGGAGAGAGAGAGGGAGAGAGAACGAGAAAGAGAGAGAGAGAGAGAGAGAGAGAGAGAGAGAGAGAGAGAGAGAGAGAGAGAGAGAGAGAGAGAGAGAGAGAGAGAGAGAGAGAGAGCAACAAAAAGGGTTAGAAACGGACAGGGATACTCAGGCCCTATGAGGGGCCCAATCACCACGAACACATGGTGGCTTCTCCTCTCCCCCACGTCCCTCCCCCCTCTCCCTCCCTCCCTCCCTCCCTCCATCCTTTCCTTCCCTCCTCTACCTCCCTCCTTCCCTCCCTCCCTCCCTCCTCTGTTTCCCTCCTCTCCCTCCCTCCCTATTCTCCTTCCCTCCTTTCCCTCCTTTCCCTCCCTCCCTCCTTCCCTCTCTCCCTCCCTCCCTCCCTCCTCTCGTTCCCCTTCCCTTCTTTGTACGCAGGCTCAGGTAATATACTTGGGAATGCTAAACAAAGGCAAAGCACAACACAGGACGAAATAACAAAAAAAAAGAAAAGCGGAAAAGCAGCTTGACAAACAACAGGGCAATTAGCCAGTGTTTGGTCTGGCTGGGGGGACCAAGACCTCTCTGGAAACTCCCACTTCCCCCCAGCGCCATCGTGGAGTCGCCGCCGTCGCCAAAGGTGATTGAAGGTCAAACAAGATGGAAGCAAAAGAGTCTTGGAATGGTGTGTACCAAACTGTTTGCTTCTCGTGTCCGCTTAAAGTTCACATAACACATGCTGACCTTACTGGGAGCCACCGAGAAGCTATTAGCGGTTTTGGGATAAAGCCAAAGGAAATGTACCAAAGTATCGTTGTGATGGTCTGAGATTTAGGTCAAAGGCCTCTTTTTTTTTATCACAGTCGGCCTAGTTATCATAATTCATGAATGGCCACTGTGCTGGGATTTTTCCGTCCTTACTGGTCCACTTATCTTCAAGGTTTTAACAAGCTGTCTGTGTTTTTCAGATGCAGAGCTCGTATTCCTCAAGGGCCGCCAGACTTCCCATTGGCTCGTATCTGGTTTCCTGGTTCGCCTTGTGGGGAGCTGCAAGCACCAAGTTTACGTCCGTAACAACTCAACTCAACACTCTCCCAGGAGATGCCATACTCGTACTAATGTACAAAAGGTGTTATAATTGTGAATTGTCAATCCACTGCAGACAGGTTAGTTTGTTGTTAGGCTGTTCTGTCCTCAATTAAAAACCCAACATGATAAAACCAACCCTTGCATTGTGGGATAACCTTTCACAAAACGTATTTTGTATGTATTGTTGCAGGTACTTGTTTTGGTATCTATTTTGGTTTTAGGAGTACTTGAAAAATACCATGACCATTAATCAGTCCCATTTCCCCTGGAGTCTGCTTCAGTGATCTGATATCTGACATTGACCCATGCCCCCGTGTGTTCCAGTTCTGTCCACACATTGTCTTCTGAAGAGCCTAAAGACAAACGTAGCGCTATAATTATCTGTATGTGGCCCGGTCAGTAGATAAACGATAGATACAGCAGCATCCCTGCAGCCAAATAAAACCGAACCCAAGGCCCACAATTACAAAACCTCAGGACTGTTTCCTACTTCACTCCCAGGAGATCTCACAATAGTCCTACTGTACACTGTCTGTTCCATCTTCAGGCACAAAAGCCTTTATATCACCCCCCCCCCCCCCCCCCCCCCCCACCACCACCACCACCACCACCACCACCACCTCCACCCCTCCTCCCATGGTCCCAACATCCTGCTGGCATCCCTTTCCACCCCCATTGTTAATTTCAATCAGTCTGAAATCTAATAACCTGGGTGAAATACATCGCCTTGTGCAAGCAATCACAGTGAATGCTCTGTTTGTGTGTGTTTACCCGTGTCACCGCTGGGCCCCGGGTTCACGGAGCTCAAATAGGTTAAGCTGCCACGTACGATCACTCTTTTGAGGAGTTTTGCAGGGCCATCGATTCCACACTCTAAGTCAAGAGACAGCTTGTGAAGGTGGCCGTGTGGTTCACGGCACTGAGGCACCTCATTGGCCTTCTGTGCTAGGATGTCTTGAGGACATGAGGTCTTTTAAGCACAGTGACCGACAGTGTGTTAACGTTTTTTGACACCCTGTTTTACAACACAATACGATTTGTTTTTTTGTAACACGTTTTCATTAAAATTCTCATCTTATGTGAAGGAAGAACCCTAAAGGGGCTTTCGTGGAACTAACAAAACATTCTGAGACGCATTGTATTACACCAAATCGGACTGTTTCACAGAAGAACAAACAACAGACTAAGAAGTATATCAAAAGCTTGGCATAGGAAATATTGTTTTGTCAAAATTCGAGGAAAACACTTTTGCTAGGCCTTTCATCGCTTGCAAAGTCAAATATAAACCACTGTTGTTTTGGTACGGGGTAGTGTGTGTATCCCGATGCAACATTTCCTGCTATTGTCTGTCACTCTCTCTCTCTCTCCCACTCTCTCTCTCTCTTCTAGGATATACACACACACACACACACACACCCTCCTCCCTCCCTCTCTCTCTCTCTCTGTGTTTCCTTTCGTCTCTTCCCTTCGCTTAGCGGTGCAGGGGGTGGGGTGGGCGGGGGGGGGGGGGGCAGCGACACTTTCAAAGAAAACGTTTCAGGGTTGTGATGAAGCTGAGCAACTGCGTCTTCTCACCGCAGAAGATGAGCCACGGAGAGAAAGAGAGTGAGTGCAGAGAGGCAGAAGACAGGAAGGGGTGAAGAGAGAGAGCAAGAGAGAGACACAGAGAGAAAGAGAGAGAGAGAGAGAGAGAGAGAGAGAGAGAGAGAGAGAGAGAGAGAGAGAGAGAGAGAGAGAGAGAGAGAGTGAAAGAGTAAATCATGAGAAGTTAGAGGCGGGCTTCTCGGCTGAGCAGTTGTGTCTGTGTCTGTCACTATCAGCCAACGCTCTCCTGCAGCCCTGCTGCCTGTACACACTGCTGTCTGTCTTCTGTCCAGCCTCCTGCACTGCACCGCCACCTCCTCCACCACCACCACCACTCTCAGTTTTCCCATCTGACCGATCAGGGATTACCAAGGGAGCCTCACATTGGAAGTCCACACCCAAAACCGGTAAGGGGGAGATGTTGCTTCCACTTTGGATTCTAAGATATTTATCTTGCAGTAACTGAACTTCTATACTAGAGGAATGAACATCTTGTTGAATGACTTTACTTTACTTAACTTTTGTAAGAGATGTATAGTTTTGGGGAAACTTTGGTTGACAATGGGTTGTAAACTGAGTTGTGGTTCAACGCTGGGTGTCCAGCGTTACGCAACAATGTCTCGATCTTGGTGGACTTAGGTAGTCCATGGGTTGGTCCCATTTCCACCAGGAAAGTTACTCTGGTTGGCATGGAGTCTGGATTTCCTCTTGGTTTTTGATCTTTATGGTTTGCATTCTGAGTAGTACAAGTATGTCTCAATCATGCACACATACCATGCAAAGAAACATACCATGCAAAGAAAAGTATGTAAGTACTTGCACATTTTATTTATTTTTGCACATTATATTTTGTTTGTCGTGGGTGGTGCCGTTTTGCGGTGTTGAGAGAAAAGTTGGAGAAAAATCGGAAACAGACGTGGTTGCCGCAGAGACCCGGCCCATCCGAGCGAAGTATCGAAGCTCTGGCGTGTAAAGAATGAGGAGACAGAAACCAATTAGGTTCTCATTACAACCTATGGGAGAGAGAGAGAGAGAGAGAGAGAGAGAGAGAGAGAGAGAGAGAGAGAGAGAGAGAGAGAGAGAGAGAGAGAGAGAGAGAGAGAGAGAGAGAGAGAGAGAGGGACCGAGATATATACTGCTCAAGAAAATAAAGGGAACACTTGGAGTTACATTGTGTTGTTTAAGTGTTCCCTTTATTTTTTTGAGCAGTATATAAAGATAGAGCTAGAGAGAAAGAGAAAGATAGAGAAAGAGAACCAAGAGCAATGGATAGAGAGAGAAAAAGAGTGTCAGGAGAAGGCAATAGATAAACACACATTATATGATAAGAAAGAAAGACTGAGGGAGAGAGAGAAAGTAGATAGATATCTTGTTTAACTTTCATTCTGTTAGAGTAAATGTAGACTACATTCCCCATGCCAATAAAGCCCTTTGAATCAAAACTGAATTGACTAACCCTAACCCTAACCCTGAATTGGGTGAGAAACAGATAGAGACAAGACAAGTGTTAGTTGGGGTTGGAATGGTCGTAATGGTGGCACTTGGTAGAGATGGAGGTGATGGTGGTGGAGGGGGTTTCCTAATAGTTAGATATGTTACCCTAGAGGCTGTTGCGTGAAGCTGAGAGGACGATTGTTTGAGCCGCTGTCACAACATGGGCTGTCTTCTGTACCGCACACCAAAAAAGTACAAGGAACATACTTTTAAAGGGGGAGAAAAAACACTTAACTTGACGTTCACGTCACTTGTTTTACATATTTGCATGTCACGGTAAACATTCTCTTCCATGGCTCCCACACAGTTTGGTCTGTGTGTCACGGAGTATATTCATCAAAACCACCAAAGCACAAATTACAATATCTTAAAGAAATCACACACAACACACACACAACAAAGATTGTCTGTGACTCCATAACCTATTTTGCAGTATAAGCGTACGGTTAGTGTAAAGACGACCAACATTCCCTGGTCACTCTTTGCCTGTTCTCCTGTCCCCAAAACACTGCACTTTCTCCCCCCGTCTGTGAAGTCTCCTCCAGGGCTGTTCCAGTTGTTAGCGCCCTGTGCGTGTGGCTTTCTCCAACTGTAAATCACACTGGTATGTTTACTCTGTTGCGACCGTGCAGGGCGACCATGGCGTTGAGAGATGAGAGTTGTTTCTCTGTTGTTGTTATCTTTATACGACCTCCAGAGGACCGAACGCATTGCAGTTCAGCAGGGAAACTTGAACGTTTGCTTATCCTCAGGATATATTAACTAACAACAGCTGATAACCAACTTTGGGTTGCCTTGCCGTTCCAAACATGTTTCTATTATTTTATATTCTCTATAAGAATGTGGATTTAATAATGGTAAAAACATAGAACATAGTTGAATAGTCGTCATTGGTTACACCTTGAATTAGATTTGTGTGCGTTTTTCTTTTTATCATTTGATTTAATCATCTTTTGATTTAGTAAGACTATAATGAGATCTGTTTTGGTGGTCAAAGTAATTCAATGACTCCGCCAGACTTGACCGTATGTACTCATGGTCATAAATAACCCAAACCCTCTGGCTGTTTAGTTTGCAAAGGTCAACGGTCAAGAGGTCAAGAGACCACAGTCAGTTGGAAGTGACCCACAAGAGATCCTCCCTCTCTCTCTCTCTCTCTCTCTCTCTCTCTCTCTCTCTCTCTCTCTCTCTCTCTCTCTCTCTCTCTCTCTCTCTCTCTCTCTCTCTCTCTCTCTCTCTCTCTCTCTCTCTCTCTCTCTCTCTCTCTCCCAGCGGGCTAATCCATCTCTGTGAAGTAAGTCACGTACTGGACGTCTAAATCAAACACACTGGCCAGTGACTGAAGCCTCGAGGGCTTGTTCCTCAGTTCTCTGGGGCCAGTAAATATCCAAAGAACCTCGGGAGTTGACACAGGGAGGAAACATGAAAGCGTGTTGGTGTTTTTGGACGAGCATAGCGGATGGGGCTGAGGGACGAGAGCTCAAGCTTACCTGTCCATCATAGCGTTACTAGCACTGTTGGATCCAGCTCTCTTCCGGTTTTATTGTTTATAAAATGGTGATTATTTGGATTTGAACTGCAAATCAAGTTTCATTGTGACACTTGCTTAATAGTTATTCTATCACATTTGATTGATATAAAGGTGAAATTGCTTGTTTGTACGAATATAAAAGTGATGATTAACAGGACAGTGATTTGCTATATGCATGCAATGAACCGAAACCGTACAGACTTAAATGGCCTTCCTGTTTAATCTGACCAAGACCCTCTGGTGGAGACCCACACTCATTACATGGATATTTTTGACCTAGAACAGTAGGTAGTAGTAGTACAGATTTGTCATAAAAGTCTACAGTTTAACGTGAAAGGAATATGAAGGAAACGAGTTAATATAATGCAATTGTAATGTAATATATAGGCTTTTGCACTTCAATTATTTGCTGTTAATGATTACGATGCTATGATATGAATTATGTTCAATTGATTGAAAATATCCAACTTGTGTGTGAGATGCATTAGCTCATTGATGCAGTTCACTGGTGAACTGATGGAATTCCTAACAGGGAAACTTGAATACGCCCACTTGAAACGATGTGTTGCTGTTGAAATCCCTATCCTCTAATGCAGTATTCAACATGACATGGCCTACACAACGCTTGACAAAACATATGTGATTGTCATCTAAGTAAAGAACTCGTGTGGCTCAAAGCAGGAGGTGCGAGCCGCAGCGTCGGTGACCTTTTTCCAGTCGTGTACGCAGCAGATCGCGCGGGCGTCGCAGAGCTACAGGTTCCCACATCTCCTTTTCTCAGTTTCCAGAGAAACCAGTGCAGTTCCAGACGCTATCTCTATGCTCTGTGGGTTAACTTAAAGCCCATTCAGGGGAATGGAAACACTTTTATAGACAGCAGTGACAAACAGGTTGAGAACGATCAAAGCATGACGAGTCAAAAGCGGAGCATCTCTACAATGATGAGTGAAAGAGCACTTTTCCGATGGTTGTTTTCTTCTTCTTCTTCTTCTTCTTCTTCTTCTTCTTCTATTGCTCTTTTTGATTAGACCAGGAGTTATGCTAATAGTTGATTATAATGCACATGTTTCATGCCCATGGAACCATACCTCTATATCTCCCCTTTAACTGAAATGGGTCCAGGGTGACATCCGTTGCCCTTCTATCTCTACCTTTGTCGTGCTCCCTCTCTGTTCTCCCTGGCAGTCGGCCATGTCTCACTACTGCTGCAGCAGCAGCTCCTCTGCCGGACTGCATTCCTCCCATTCCTATTGGCTTCCTGTGACTGCAGGGGGAAGCGTCGAGTTGGCTCCACACCGGCCACTGAAACTTCACCTTGAAGTCCTCTTCGAGACGTGTGTGTTGTTTCCCCCTGCCGTCTCCAGCACGTGTTTTGTGGGTCGTTTTTGTGTTCGGTGTGTTCACCGTCTGCACACTGCACCTCCGTGCACGCTAGGGTCGTTTTGGATGACGCCATGCACGTTTTGTGTTTACGTAAGTCAAGGAGGACTAGGTTTGCTTTGCGTCTTTATCTCCCACCCCGGCCCCCTCCCCATCTGATATAGGCCTGCAGACATGTAGGCACAGCGTGTGTTTTTTTTTTTTTAAACAACACAAACAATTTCGGGTGTAAAGAACGTGCAAGGGCCCAGATAAGAACAAATGCTTTCCACTGGACTTAAAGAGTCGACACCCAAAATACAAAAGACGCGCGTTTCAATGAGCCTAAACACGGAAACGAAACACACGCCACACACATCACACACATATATTCCATTTGTGCGTCTCTCACGCTGAGTACCGTTTTAATATTGCCATTGACTGGAAAACGTTTCAGTAGGGCTACAACATTGAGCATGACAGTTCTTTAAACAGCCTAAAGTCCGACCTGCCAGCCAATGCGTCCAGACTGAGAGGAGGTTGTTACCGCGTCGTCCTCAGCAGATGGAGCCCTCGCACCCTGACGCGCGTTTGCAGAGAGGTGATCAAAGTGAAGTCCCCCGCGTTGCAACTCCGTCATTTCTGTCCGTCATTTCTTCGGACTAAAAAGAGGCAGTGCGAGAAAGAACAGGCGACAACAGATAGACAGTCACCAGGCTCCGGTGGGGTTGTGACGCGTGGCGTGCTTCTTTTCTTGTTGACATCAGGATCTGTTAGAAGTTGGAGGCAACTTTGCAACCGCGTGTATTTTGTTGTTGTTGATCGCCCAGTGGACGCAACATGACAGTCAGCCGTATTACGCGCACATCGCTGGACATCATTTGAGATGGACGGAATGGGTCCACTTTGAGGAACTTTTACAAACGTGTCTTTAGACTCGCCAACGGTGACACGTCTTGGTATAGACTCGGCAAGTGATTGCGATTGATTGAAGCTGTCTACTATGCCACGGAGGAATTACACATCTGTTGCGCTCTCTGGCGAGAAGGCGATTCGTCGTGTCACAAGTCGCGTTTCGTCCTAAAAAGGTAGGGGAGGTTGTTTATCCGTCGTTAACTACGTGAATCACTCTATAACATAAGGATGTGTATTCATCTTTAACGCGACTGGATTGCCGTTTGTTGTTGTCCATTTACACACGTTCTGCTGTAAGTTGAACCACTTGAACTTAATTGACATGGCCTGTCAGCAAGTGATCCATCACGATGCACAAAATAATGTTCGTTATGAAATTAACAAAAAACATTAAACCACAGGGTTAGCCCTATCGTTTTTTGTTATCATTTATTTTTATAGTCATCATTTGTTATGGTTGACTGTAGAGTAGTCTCAGTACACGTGTGAGAACTTAGCAATGAATAAGGTCTTGTTTGCCTGTCCAAAGGAATGGATTTGTCGCCAGGTGTAACGCAAGGTGCTCTGATAATGATCCTGATGTGAAAAGGATCACTGTTTAGATAGCTTGTAACGCAGCAAATGACTTGTGCAACTATAGTATTCAATTTTCATTACGTGAGTGCCACGTTAGAATTTCCCATGTGTGGTTATGACTAATTCACTGGAACAACCACGTTCGATGTGTGACTTTGATTGGCTTGTAAGAATGTGTGTGTATGTGTGCGCGCGCGTGCGTGCGTGAATGTGTGTGTGCGTGCGTGTGTGTGTGTATGTGAGGATGAGGTAACTTCTTTGGAAGTATGGTTACAGCCGGTTCTCATGGATCAGGCAGAAGCAATGGACACCCACACACCCCTCCATCCTCTCCCGCCATTGCATTACCCTTTCCTTCTCCTCCATATCTTCCACTCTCCTCCACTTCTCTCTCTCCTTTCCTTTCGGCCATCTCAGATAACTGTGTTGATTTATATGTTGGGTGTGTGTGTGTGTGTGTGTGTGTGTGTGTGTGTGTGTGTGTTTGTGTGTGTGTGTGCACGTACGAGTGTGCATGCTTGTGTGTGTGTGTATGTGCACACGTATGTTTGCGTGTGTGTGTGTGTGTGTATGTGAGGATGAGGTAACTTCTTTGGAAGTATGGTTACAGCCGGTTCTCATGGATCAGGCAGAAGCAATGGACACCCACACACCCCTCCATCCTCTCCCGCCTTTGTATTACCCTTTCCTTCTCCTCCATATCTTCCACTCTCCTCCACTTCTCTCTCTCCTTTCCTTTCGGCCATCTCAGATTACTGTGTTGATTTATATGTTGGGTGTGTGTGTGTGTGTTTGTGTGTGTGTGTGCACGTACGAGTGTGCATGCTTGTGTTGTGTGTGTGTATGTGCACACGTATGTTTGCGTGTGTGCATGTGTGTGTGTGTGTGTATGTGCACACGTATGTTTGCGTGTGTGTGTGTGTAGTGTGTATAACGATGTATGTTTACATATTCGAATTAATGAAACATCTGCAGTAGCCCTCAGTAGTGTTGTTTTTGCAGATCAACTGCTCCTGTTTTATGAGAAACTCCATCACCGACAAATAAGTTTCTCTGTGTATTTGGTTCTGTCTCTCTAGTCAGTAAGGGAAATGAAAAATGCAGTTTCTCTAAAAAGTTATTAAAAAAAGTGCTCTGTGGGTCATCTGTACATTTTAGTTCAATTATTTGGTCATCTAAATATGAATCACATGTTTTGACTAAATGTATATTTAGTTAGCACAATGATAACATCCTCTAGTTAGAGTACACCATGCTAGCACGCAAGTGCCAGAAATCGAACAATGACATTGTCTCTTTTAAGGTGTTCCGTTTAGGTTACATCCCCAATTTGCAATTTATGTTGGCATTTCAAAAATCTGGTTAGACAATACACACATTGTTCACATATTTTAGTTTCTGTTGCTGTACATAAACCTGCCATGACATGTCAATTAAAGCTGGGGTAGGAGAGTTGGAGAAACCAGCCAGAGTAAGCTAGAATTTGATAGGGTCGGACCAAAAACATTCCTACCGCCCCCTATAAGTCTAGCAAAAAATCAATGACTAGCTCGCTAGCTTTATCAAAAGGTCTTCCTAGCCTTGTGGAAGACTGGTCATGTGCAATAAGTGCAGGGGCAGAGTGTGAGCATGTAGCTGGTCAGGGAGGTAGATAGAGGTAGAGGTAGGCCATCCAATCATTTCATTCAGGCAGAATGGAATGATTGAATGGGGTTGAATTGAATGAGCCTTCGACAGCCACAGATACCCGATTTCTTTTGGTCAGAGCATACAAATTTTTGATTGCTCTCGGGATGTAAAGAGAATTTCAACGAATATGACAAAAACATGCTTCTAAAATAAAAAGAATTGCCTACCCTATCTTTAAACTACCAAAAGATAAACACAGGGACTTAACATACGGTGTTGTTGTTGTATGAGTTTAATTTATACTCATTCAACCAAATTCATTCAACCAGTGGAATCAGAGTTAAATCAGAGTCAAGCTAGAATGAAACCAGAATGAAACCAGAGTCAAACCAGAGTCAAGCTAGAATGAAACCAGGGTCAAACCAGAGACAAGCAAGAATGAAACAAGAGTCAAACCAGAGTCAAGCTAGAATGAAACCAAAGTCAAACGATAGTCAGGCTACAATGGAACTAGGGTCAAACCAATTTCAAGCTAGATTGAAACCAGAATGAAACCAGTAGGGCTGCCCTGAATACATCATTTCAAGCTTCTGATACGCATGAGATCCACTCATCGGTCCAAGTCTAACGCAGTTACGGCTGACCTTCTACTCAATCTAGCCTTAAAGCTGTCAAAGACACAAGGCTTCCATAGCATGAGATTAGGCCTACCTCCAATTATCACAAAGCAAATAGGTGGTTTAAACAGGCGCTTTTGCGAGTGTCCAACCAGATTCAAGATAGAATGAAACCAGAATAAAACCAGACTCAAGATAGAATGATACAAGAATGAAACCAGAGTCAACCCAAAGGTGGGCTAGAATGAAACCAGTCAAACCAGATTCAAGCGAGAATGAAACCAGAGTCAACTAGAATCAAACCAGAGTCAAACCAAAAGTTAGCTTGAAATGAAATCAGTGTCAAAAGAGAGTCAAGCTAAAATGAAACCAGAATCAAACCAGACTCAAAATAGAATCAAACCAGAATCAAACCAGAGTCAACTAGAATCAAACCAGAGTCAAACCAAAAGTTAGCTTGAAATGAAATCAGTGTCAAAAGAGAGTCAAGCTAAAATGAAACCAGAGTCAAACCAGACTCAAAATAGAATGAAACCAGAGTCAACCAAAAGGTGAGGTAGAATGAAACCAGAGACAAACCAGATTCAAGCTAGAATGAAACCAGAGTTCATCCAGAGTCAACTAGAATCAAACTAGAGTCAAACCAAAGTCGTAGTCACTACACAAAGGTTAGCTTGAAACGAAACCAGAGTCAAAAGAGAGTCAAGCTAAAATGAAACCAGAGTCAAACCAGCCCCAAGATAGAATGAAACCAGAATGAAACCAAAGTCAAGCCAAAGGTGAGCTACAATGAAACCAGAGTCAAACCAGATTCAAGCTAGGAGGAAACCAGAGTCAAACAATAAAAAAGATAGAACAATTAGGTTGAAAACAATTGTCCATTTGAAGATACACCTTCGGGGCTTTTAGGCTACTTTTTAAATGTAAATATCATCCTCTTCCCATGCAAGATAACCTTTACAACTCCCCCGTGCTTTCCCAGCAAGAGCAGGGCTTCATGGAGACAATAGGCGCAGTGTTCTGGACAGACCTCAGTCCCAGATCACATTTCCTGTTCCTGTTTTGAGATCAACCCAGCTGACTACTTATACACTCTCCTACCCTCAAAACACACACAGCGGGAGAGAGAGACAGAGAGAGAGAGAGGAGAGTGTGTGTGTATGAGTGTGTGTGTGTATGAGTGTGTGTGTGTGTGTGTGTGTTTTGTTAGGTAGGTTTGTATTAGTGTGCGTTTGTGAGGTGAGTGTAGGAGGGGGCATTTGTGAGGCTTGTGTGTGTGTGTGTGTGTGTGTGTGTGTGTGTGTGCGTGTGTGTGCGCGTGCGCGTGTGTTGGTGTGTCTGTCATTGCATCGACTAATACTACTGCAGTATCTGGTGAGTGGTTGTAGTCTGAGGTGAGCAGAGTCGTTTGCTTTCCTCAGCCTTAAGTCGGACGAGCGCTTCTTATGCCTGATGAACAGAAATAAACAAATCACCATTTCTTGCCCCCAATGGGAGCATGGGTCATTTTGCAAACACAATTTACATATCTCAGTGTCTAAGCACATATGCAGCAGCAACTATGCTATTTGGGATGTTTTTGCATACACTACTATTTTCATAGTGTCTCATTGCGTTACTCTATAAGTAATCTGGGATTCAAAAGTCCTGCTATGTTATAGCAGATGAAGCTTCCATAATGGCAGTTTAATAAGTGCCAGTCTATACGGTGCCCTGCAACATGGTTGGTTTAAACAAACACTAAGCAAAAGAACGTGAAACGCCAGATTTTTGCTCGTCTGCTATCAGGCTTTAGATATTAATCTAGAGATGGATTAGTGAGACCACTCAATAAGTATCTAAAGTAGGAGTCAGCATCCGCCTTTTTCTAACAGCCTGAGTGTATTTTTGGAATTAATGATGAAGTCTTGTTCCAACCTGCTGACAGCATTTGCCATTTCATTTATACATGCATTCATCTGTCCCTTAGTCAAACAGTGACTTTTGGATCTTCACGGGCAAAATAGAATAACCCCAATTTCAGCAACAAGTGTCAGTCTGTTTTGGCCCGTGAGAAAGGAAGAATCCACAAAATGAGCTGACTGGTGACACACTAGCACATCACTGTAGCCAGTCGGCCACCTCTAACCTTCTCTACTGGGGCCTCGGGAAGACCCCACGTCAAGGCCGATCTTAGATGTCCTCAACCTGTGACCTGCCTGCCAATCATGTCCACTCTCTCTCTCCTTTCTGTCAGTCAATGGTTCTCTTTCTCTTTCTCTGTCTGTCTCTGTCTCTCTGTCTCTGTCTCTCTATCTGTCTTTCTCTCTGTCTTTCTCTCTGTCTCTCTCTCTTCTCTTCTCTCTCTGTCACTGTCTCTGTCTCTCTGTCTCTAGCAATGTCTCTGTCTGTCTCTTCTCTTCTCTTCTCTTCTCTTCTCTTCTCTTCTCTTCTCTTCTCGTCTGTCACTGTCACTGTCACTGTCACTGTCACTGTCACTGTCACTGTCTCTTTCTCTTCTCTTCTCTCTCTCTGTTTGTCTCTGTCTCTCTTTCTCTGTATCTCTTTCTCGCTGTCTTCTCTCTCCAAGGGAAAAGTTACAGTACAGTATATTTAATATAATGATTAACGGTGGGAAAATGGTAAGAAATGGTGGAGAGTCGATACAAAAGAGGAGAGATGTTGCCGTCATCATAATAATATTTTTTAATCATACTCGTGTATCAAACTGGCATGAGGAAGTTTAGCTTTGACTGTGAGATATATTTCATCTTGTGCTTCTAAGGGAAAAGGAACCGGAAGCTATGTTTTATTGTACTGATTTGGAGAGAATTATAGATGTCTTGATGGCAAGAGGTCACTCATACGCTACACACATTCAGACACCTGTGTGGGCAGTTGGGGATACTATTAATACACATAACAGGCATACACACACGCTCATAAAAACACAAGTGGCGATACTATTAATATGACGCGAAACACACACACGTGTCCCATGGTGTGCACACAATAACGCTAGTGTTGATCAACAGGTGACACTAAAAATATAAGGCCTGCCTCACACACACACACACACACACACACACACACACACACACACACACACACACACACACACACACACACACACACACACACACACACACACACACACACACACACACACACAAAGCGTTTTTGCTAGAAGCCTGCTCCTGAGAGAAGCAAATGGGGACTATTAATAAATGTTACCAACACACTATCACTCACTCACATAGATACACATGCACTCACACACACGCACACACACACGCACACACACACAAGCGGACACTCAAGCAAATGATAGTTATGCAAACACAAAGACCTGCTGTGTACACTGAAAGAAACAACTGCACACTATTAATATCTGGGTCGTACAGGGGAGCGTACACATGCATGGTGGATACACATATGCACATGTACACACACACAGAAGATTGATACTCCAGCTGCCCAGCAAGCAAGGGGACACAATGTCCCCAGCAGCTGTAGATTCCTCTAGATGCAAGAGAGATAGAGGGGGTATCGAGAGAGAGAGGGTATCGAGAGAGAGAGAGAGAGAGAGAGAGAGAGAGAGAGGGTATCGAGAGAGAGAGAGAGAGAGAGAGAGGGTATCGAGAGAGAGAGAGAGGGTATCGAGAGAGAGAGGGTATCGAGAGAGAGAGAGAGAGAGAGAGAGGGTATCGAGAGAGAGAGAGAGAGAGAGAGAGAGAGAGAGAGAGAGAGAGAGAGGGTATCGAGAGAGAGAGGATATCGAGAGAGAGAGGGTATCGAGAGAGAGAGAGGGTATCGAGAGAGAGAGGGTATCGAGAGAGAGAGCGCAAGAGAGAGAAAGGTAGGCTTGCAGAGTGGCTACGTTATGAGCCCTGCACAAATCCACACTGGGTTCAGCAGAAGTAGGTACATATAATATAGGTACTTATTTGCAGCTTGGGGGTTACTCTGCAGTACGCAGGTCAAATTAGACTCCCCTTCATCTCCAGCATATCACTGGGATATTGTTAGAGTGCTGTCTAATTAGAATAGTCTCACACTTGCTGTGTGCGTATCGGGAAATACTTAATGCGTTAATAATGTGTACACATTATCCTTTTTGTACTTAAACCAACAGCCTGATTGTGTTTCAACCAAACACACACTGAATCCCAGTACAGATTCATGCAGGGAATTTGAACACTATTGTGAGACATTTGTAACGTTTGAGCATAAATGGGCCAACAAAACAAAACTCAACCAAAATAGCTGCTTCTGCTTGCTTAAATGAACTGAGAGGATGTTATGGTGCAGACTAACTTTAGAAACAGGAAGTCCCTGTTTCTGTTGTGTGTGTGTTTGAGTGTGTGTCTGGGTGTGTGTGTGTGAGTTTGCATGCATGCGTTTGTGTGTGTGTGCGTGTGTGTGCATTTGTGTGTATGTGTGTGTGTGTGTGTGTGTGTGTGTTTCTTTGTATGTGTTTGTGCATGCGTGCGTTTATGTGTGTGCGAGTTGGTGAGAGTTTGTGTGTGTGTGAGTGTGTGTGTGCGTGTCTGTGTGTGTTTATGTGCCTGTGCCTGTTCGAATGTGTGTGTGTCTGTGCACGCCTGTATGTGTGTGCGTGTTTGCAGAAATGTATGTGTGTGCATGTGTTCATGCGTGTTTGCACTGCAACGGTGTGTGGTAGGTTTCCGCCTTCCAAAAAGCGGATGATCATTGTGAAACAAATATGCTATTACAGAAACCAGAACCCTGTCTATTTTTAGCTCTGCAACGCCTGAACCAAGAGACATTAAAGAACGAACGCACAGCGCTCTTTAAACAAAGTTTCATATATATTCAAGATTAAAGATTCAAAGGGCTGTTTTGGCATAGAAAACGTTCATTTACGTTGCCAAAGCAGAAATGTAAAACATAAATCTCTGTTTTAATGTCACCAGACAACCGATTACCATTCCGCCGATCGCAAATAAAGCATGTAGAAGAAATCTGTCAATTATTAACAATGTTGGCTGAAAATAGACTCACACAATACACTGCTAAACCACCCGAACGTGACTCAGTGAACAAGTAAACAGCCGTCTAGGTGACCTGAGTCACTGAACGCTGGACGGAAAGATGAGCAGAGGCCATCAGAGCAGCTCTGAAGCCCTGCTAGGTAACAGAAGAAAGCCTGCCTATCTCGGTAACTCCATGGATGCATTATGCAGTGACTGAGCCATTTGTGTGCTATAGTTACCATGGGAACTACAATGATGGAATTCAGTGTGTGACGCCCCTAGTCTGGACCAAATGAAAGAACTAAAGAAGTTATTATAGTGGAGACATTGGAGACACATAATCCCACACATGTAGCTAAAGAATAGAAGGACAACGTTACAATCCAGCGATTTGGTAATCGATAGCTCAGGTCGTTGGGTCATTTGAGCATGTGCTATAGGAGCTGGGCACCCATTTATACATCCCATGTGGTTATGAAAATACACATTTGGTTTTGAAGAGGGGCAGATGGGTTAAAATAGACGGCAGGTGTTGTTCGTTGTTTTCATGCCGTTATATCGGGGTGTTTTGGTGGTGAGGACTACAAGTCTGACTTCCTACTCAAGAGGAAAAAAGGGCCCGTTTTGTAATCCTTGAGTGTGTATGTGTGTGTGTGTGTGTGTGTGTGTGTGTGTGTGTGTGTGTGTGTGTGTGTGTGTGTGTGTGTGTGTGTGTGTGTGTGTGTGTGTGTGTGTGTGTGTGTGAATGTATGCATGTGCACATGAAATGGGTTTACTGGTTTTGAGAAGCCAAACACAGAGAGCTTGTCTGATTTCCCTTGAAAGCAACACATTCTTCTGGTAATACAAACCGTTCGATTGCAACGGGTCCTGCTTCCTGCAACCCCCCCCACCCCCCCTCCCTTTGACTCTAACCATGAAAAGAGATGTGATGTGTGCAAGACGCAATAAGGACAACATGATGAACACTAGCCTTGACACAGCGAGTGTCAAGTGCAGAAAATAAAAGAAGTGAAGATACAGTCAAACATCAAAGGCGCACATACAATAGTAACAGTTGTAATATCTGCATCATAAATCTTAATCCGGCGTGCAGGGCTGAACGCTCTGCATTCTTGAAGTGCAAAGCACACACTAAGTAATAGCTTTTTGCAGTACAAATAGTTTGCTTTGGTTTAAGCTTATTGCGGCGCTATACAAATGTGTTTCAGTAAAACAACGAGAAAGGGAAAGTTAGCTCAATAGCCTAGGGGTTAGGGGGTTTCACTCCCTGCAAAAGGTTTGTGAGTTTGATCTCCAAATAGTTTGCTTTGGTTTAAGCTTATTGGGTTAGACAAGTAAAAAGACAAACAAAACAAGTTTGAAGATAAACTTGTTTCGCAGCACATGTTTGTTATTATTTTGTTATTTGTATTTTGTATTTATTTCCCATTGTTGACTTGGTCACACACACACACACACACACACACACACACACACACACACACACACACACACACACACACACACACACACACACACACACACACACACACACACACACACACTGACACATTTGCTGCATGCCTCACAAGTCGAGGTCAGTAAGTGTTGATGTCAATCAAACTCTTTCTCCAATAATTAGCCAATATAAGAACCATAGCAGTAGTGATAAAGAACAGCATATTGTGTGTGTATATTCAAAATCCTTTATGGTGCAAAATAAGAAAGCAATCGATTATTTTAATGTTTACCCTTTTCTCTCTGTGACTCACTCTAACACACACACACACACACACACACACACACACACACACACACACACACACACACACACACACACCCTCTCGCCAGTCTGATCACCGTATCTCCAGCGAGTTATGAGAGGTTTCTCGTTACACTTTCAGACGGTGGTTTCTCTGCGAATGGTTCTGCTTAGGCCACTGTTGTCGTTAGAAGTTGTCCTTACTCTGCGTATACCTCCAGGCGTGTGGGGGTGTGTCTCTGTTTAGGGGAACTTTACCAAGCGTGCATACCTTTTCTTCTTCTCTCTCTCTCTCTCTCTCTCTCTCTCTCTCTCTGTCTCTCTCTGTCTCTCTCTCTCTCTGTGTCTCTGTCTCTCTCTGTCTCTCTCTGTCTCTCTCTCTCTCTCTCTCTCTTTCTCTCTCTCTCTCTATCCCCCAATCCATCCCCCTATCTCTCTCTCTCACTCCCCCCCTCTCTCTCTCTTTCCCCCTATCTCTCTCTCTCTCACTCCCCCCCCCCCCCTCTCTCGCTCTGACAATGTGAGTGAGTCACCCCTTATGAGTAGCACTCAAATAATGTGGTTCTGGGTCTGCATGCAAAACTGTCAATCTGCCTTCAGGGCCATTGTTTACCTGAGTGCTTGTTGTGTCATTGTGAAATGATATCTTGCTTCCGTCTTCCACATAAAATGACCCGAAATAAGACCGAGATTAAGGCAAGGCAAAACTTATTTATTGAATCATCCAGGATTGATTGGCGATAGTGCGAGCGCGTGTCAGTACTTCAGAAGTCAATCAGACCACAACGATGTTGTTATTGATAGGAATTTGATGCATCACAAAGAGCTGTCTGTTTTCAGTGAAGATTATAATACACTCTGATATCATAGATATCATAGTGAAAATAAATTCGTTTTTATTGTCAGTTCACGGCCTGAACATGGATGCATTAAGAGCATATTGTATAAGTGTCACGTTACATAACATTATTAAGGTGGCTTTAATAATGTTATCTCCTACTCCCCTAATCCCTCGATAATACCTGGCATAAATGAACAACGATATTACGAGCATTGACCGGTGCAGCGGGCGTGATAGCAGATCAACAGTGGACATTGTTGTATCGCGGGCGAATGCTGTTGTCATTGTGTCACTGTGCACCGTGGGTAATGCAGTTGATCAGGGTTAACCACTGAAAGACGTCTCCGCCGCTTGTCACTCACTGTACGAGTTATGTCGAGTCATGCGCTTCAGACGTTCTGCTTCAGTACATTTCCAAACCCCCTTAGCCCTCCCCTACCTCCATCCCACATCCACATCCCCCTCCCCTACCACCACCACCACCACCACCACCACCACCACCACCACCACCTCCCCCTAAACACCGGGGGGCAAGGTGTCTTCTTTCCTGCTGCGTCGGCCTCCTTAGCTGTATGAATGGCGTTGCGTTCCATGCAGGCCCATTGAGACCATGTTGGCAAGGGGTACAGGTGTTAGCTGTCTACGCGCGGGACAGTATCCTGTTGACTCTTGAGCTCACATGTACTGTATATATAGGCCAAGAGGTTGCCCCGTTAGATAGGGGGTCGATTAACACAATCTTGAATAACGGGATCAATGGGTTTTACATTTCCGAACGTTGTCATCAAATCTACCGTCTGTACGTCTGTGCGTCTGTTTCGTCTGTGTGTCTGTTCGTCTGTGTGTCTGTTCCTCTGTTCGTCTGTGTGTCTGTTCCTCTGTTCGTCTGTGTGTCTGTTCCTCTGTTCGTCTGTGTGTCTGTGTGTCTGTTCATCTGTGTGTCTGTTCCTCTGTTCGTCTGTGTGTCTGTTCCTCTGTTCGTCTGTGTGTCTGTTCCTCTGTTCGTCTGTGTGTCTGTTCCTCTGTGTGTCTGTTCGTCTGTTCCTCTGTTCGTCTGTGTGTCTGTTCGTCTGTTCGTCTGTGTGTCTGTTCGTCTGTTCGTCTGTGTGTCTGTTCGTCTGTTCCTCTGTTCGTCTGTGTGTCTGTTCCTCTGTTCGTCTGTGTGTCTGTTCCTCTGTTCGTCTGTGTGTCTGTTCGTCTGTTCGTCTGTTCGTCTGTTCGTCTGTGTGTCTGTGTGTCTGTTCATCTGTGTGTCTGTTCCTCTGTTCGTCTGTGTGTCTGTTCCTCTGTTCGTCTGTGTGTCTGTTCATCTGTGTGTCTGTTCCTCTGTTCGTCTGTGTGTCTGTTCCTCTGTTCGTCTGTGTGTCTGTTCCTCTGTTCGTCTGTGTGTCTGTGTGTCTGTTCATCTGTGTGTCTGTTCCTCTGTTCGTCTGTGTGTCTGTTCCTCTGTTCGTCTGTGTCTCTGTTCCTCTGTTCGTCTGTGTGTCTGTTCCTCTGTTCGTCTGTGTGTCTGTTCGTCTGTTCGTCTGTGTGTCTGTTCCTCTGTTCGTCTGTGTGTCTGTTCGTCCGTTCGTCTGTGTGTCTGTTCGCCCGTTCGTCTGTGTGTCTGTTCGTCTGTTCGTCTGTGTGTCTGGCCACTTGTGGGTTCGGTTGCAGTTTATTTAGTAATAGGCCGTGTTTGAACGTGTTGTCACAAGTCACATCATGTAATGAAACAGGGAGGCCATTAGCGCAGACATAGCACAGCAGGACTGACATGGCTCCAAAACCCTTCGGCTGCACCTGTGAAGAGGCATTTGTTCCTGGTTTGATATTTCTGAGGTTTGATTCAATTACGTCTGTGTGTAGTGCTTAATTTAGCGTTAGCGCATGTTTCTTTTTTAAGTGAAAAGTCTGGCTAGAGATGACAGTGTCTTCCTTCCTTCACTCATTATTTCGTATTTTCCCCTCTTATCTGCTTCCTTGCCATCACTCCATTGCTACCTGGATGTAAAACTGTTTCGATTCAGCCGGACTTGGGTAAAAACAAATCCGTTTTGGCAGCGTTTTCAAAGAGCCCGTATCACTGCACAAGTTCCTGAACGAGTGTGCAGCCTCGACATGCTCCGAAAGAATTTAAACAAGCCTAAATTCTAACCTGCACCATTCATTTTGTGAATCATTAAGACTATTCCCTTGCGCTCTCTTTTCTGTCTCCACCTCTGTAGTGAATGTGAGACCTGCTAACACGGTGTCGCTAGCCAAACGTGGGGAACAGCCCATGGACCTGAGTGTCACCCAGAGGTTGGTGCGCCCAGGCCTCGAATCCAACATGCTGGCCCCCCCGCACACCTTGTTCCTGGGACACTTCTCCTCTGAGCCGTTCCCCCAGTTTTCCCCAAACCATATAGAGGTACAGGTAAGCACTGACTTGAGTTGTCTGCAGTGGTAGTCAGGTTGTTGTGTGTGCGTGTGTGTGTGAGTCTGTGTGTGTGTGTGTGTGTGTGTGTGTTTGTCCTCACAGCTGTGTGTGTGTGTGTGTGTGTGTTTGGTTGTGTGTGTGTGTGTGTGTGTGTGTGCCTCACAGCTGTGTGTGTGAGTGTGTGTATGTGTGTGTGTCCTCACAGCTCTGTGTGTGTTTGTGTGTGTATGTGTGTGTGTGTGTGTGTGTGTGTGCGTGTGTGTGCGTGCGCATGTGTGCACACATGCGTGTGAGTGTGCGATGAGGTTGAAACATCACTGTTTATGCAACATGCTTGAGGAGAAAGGCAGCGTCACAATGCAGATGAATCAAGGTTAGGTTAAACATGGCGCCCAGCCCAGCCCGCACCTCCTGAGTCTGAAAGCATACGTGTTGATTGAAGCCTATTTAAGCAGTCTGAAGGGTGCGATAAGGCAGGTGTAAGGTCCATAGAATGTGGAGTCCGCTCCTGTGGTACATGAAAACAATATCCTGTCCGGTGAATGTCGTGTCTTCATGTATGAAGACATTTTTTTTGTTTTGTTTCTAGGATGTAAACTGCATTCTGTTTGATCCTGAGTTGAATTTGAGTCAAAGCTTGTGACTGTGCCTGATAACCATTACTAATCAATCGTCAATAATCAACATAATTATCATGGTTCATTTTTGTTTGTTTCTGTTTATCTAACAACTTACGCAGACTCTCAAAAGGTCAAGAGCCAATGTGTGTTTGTTTCTATCTTTTTAAGTACAACCATGACCACAGTCCCGCAGAAATGGACCAGGAGAACCAGGAGGAGCTACGACAGCTGATGCACAAGAGCAAGAATGAGCAAAGTGAGTCCTGCGCTGCGTGTTTTTCCATCATGTAACGTTTCTTTGTGTTAGTTCTGGTACAGCAGCACTTCATTGTTTATGTGCTTTCTGCGTGAGTCATAACACACCATATGTTTGCGTGAAGCTAGGGGGCTTTCCAGAGGTGCTGTGGTACGTTTCTCACAGTCCAGGGAAATCTGTATTAATTTCATATCTGAACCAAACACCAGGGCTGCTCCAGCACTAGGCAACACTGTGTTTTCCCACCCTGAAGAGGGGGAAATTATTCACTTTAGACCCACGGCTTGGTGTTCGATGTTTGTGGGGACGTGTGTGATCGTATCTGTCCGCTCATAACTAGATGGTAATCTTGACACAACTTTCGTCCTCTTAGAATATATATATATATTCAGATTCGGATTCAGAAGATCTTTCGGTGTAGTTCTTATTGCAGCAAGCTCACATCAACAGCACCAAACATGACACACAAGTAGTCCTGAAGTGAAGCGGCGCTATACAAACGTGTTTCAGTAAACAACGAGAAAGGGAAAGTTAGCTCAATAGCCTAGGGGTTAGGGGGTTTCACTGCCTGCAAAAGGTTTGTGAGTTTGATCTCCAAAGTCTGCAGTAGGCATCATTTAGCAAGAGGCCAAACTCCTACCTGCTCGTTAATGAAAGGGAAAACAAGTTATGCAATGTCGGTCACTTTTGATGCAGCGTTTCCAAAATGACTAATTAATAATACTAAACAAAAGAAAGTTATGCAGGAAACAAGTTAGTCTCTTCATAATTCAATATTGGGGTTGTTGACCATCTGGCAGGTGCTGTAGCCAGTCCCATCGTGAAGCAGAAACTGAGAGAGCGACTAATTATGAAGAAGGTTGCTCTGGAAAGGCGTTCTCCCTCCCACAAAAGTCCTACTCCTCGAGGATATAGGTAAGATATATGTAAAGCCCTACTCCTCAGAGATATAGGTAAGATATATGTAAGGCCCTACTCCTCAGAGATATAGGTAAGATATATGTAAGCCCCTACTCCTCAGAGATATAGTTAAAATATATTTAAGGCCCTACTCCTCAGAGATATATGTACGATAAATGTAAACCCCTACTCCTCAGAGATATAGGTAAGATATATGTAAGGCCCTACTCCTCAGAGATATAGGTAAGATATATGTAAGGCCCTACTCCTCAGAGATATAGGTAAGATATATGTAAAGCCTTACTCCACCAGGATATAGGTAATATATTTAAAGCCCTACTTCTCCAGGAGATAGGTAAGATATATGTAAAGCCCTACTTCTCCAGGATATAGGTATGATGACATGAATGATAACTTTGAAGTCCTCCACTGAGAACATATAGGTAAGCTATAAATGAAGGTCCCTAAACCACTAAGATTATGTAAGTAATCGTTTTTAAGAGTTTTGGATTCCAACTGAAACCACCTCTGCAAGCAACTCATGCAGATTAGTCCACCAATGACCATCGACTAGAGTGTACTAGGTAGATCATATCCCTTTATGAGAACGCATATCCTCTTGGAGGTTTTGACCCTGGTTGAACCAATGAACGGCACATCCGATCAAATATTAATCACTTGTTTTTTTGGTGAGAGACTCTGATGTCACTCTTCTCTTGTTGCCTAGGGAACTGGGGCCGGATCCTGACATGCCCCCGAAGCCCAAGCCGTCGCCTTCTGACCAGCGGAAGGACCTAGTCCTACGCAGGACAGGTGAGCCACCACTGGTTCTTCCCCTCATGTGGATTTCATTGTGCTAAAATACAGCCCTGTCTGTTTACGGAGGCCACTAGTGATTTTCCACTATGAGCTTTTGCATTGTGCGGCTGCCCGTTGAAATCGGACTGAAATGGACTCGGGAGAGCTAGCCGCATGGAAATCTAACTGCTTATTGTCAAAGGATATCAAGTTCAGTGTAATCATTTTCCAAACGTATACAAACCTTTATTAGGTTATCCGTTCCACTGCCGGAGCTACATTGTGTGAGGGAGTATGACCAAGAGGG
>JACYXH010000639.1:1279086-1284086 GCA_026745465.1 Lota lota | reverse complement strand
CTCAGGTGCTCATGTCAGCACACGCGCACACATGGAAGTGATACTGTTATGTCTGCGTCCTGTTGAAATGTAATTGACTCCGAGCAGCTGGGTCAAACATCAAATGCCTACCTTTTGTCTGTATCTTTGTTTTTGTTTGTTGTGACTCTATACTCAGAATTACATTTGGTATACATTTTTTGGGGCCGATTGTGTGTTTTCAATTCCCTGCGTATGAAGCACTTGTGATCATTTTTATTCACAACAATTCCTATTCGACCCTCTAGTATGCTACAGTACACATATTTGCCACCAGAGGGCACTTTAGATTCACTCACAGAAGATACCTGGTCTAGACAGTAGAACGGTTCCTTCCCAGTTTGTTACTCACATGAACTGTGGTTATAGTATAGCACATATGCCACTCTGAGGGACAGAATCACATATTCTTTTAATATATTCCTGTCTGTCTTTACTTCCAGTCCTCCTCAAATGTGTTCCCTGTGTGTTCCCTGTGTAGCAAACGATGCGCTGGGAACCACACAGACAGGCAGCGATGCGCAGGCCGGTTGCTCAACTGGAGCCCTTGGCTGTGCCTGTCCTGATGGGACCCCATCACCGCCCCCTCTCCAGGGCCCAGTCCTCCCCGGCCTCCACCTCCACACCTCCAGCCCTGCTGGCCACCCTGCCCCTGGCCAGCCCAGAGTCCCCCATCAAGCTCCGCTTCACCACTGGTGAGAGAGAACACTAAACACACATCGATGTGGGAGATCACGGAAAAACCTTTTACTTTAGTTTTTAAATCGAGAGTTTGAAATTGTCAGTCCTCATGATTATCATCATACAATTGATTCCATATGCTTTGAACTTTCTGGTCTTTTTTCTGGGGGGATCAATAGCTGTATCAATGTTACGTAAGCGCACCTTTATACATAAAGGTTTGCGCTGATTGATAGTGTGTGTTTCACTTTCAAAGGAGAACTCTGGGCTTTGTAGTTGAGAAAGGCAATATGTTTAAGGCATTTTACGTTTGTGTGGGTGTGTGTGCGTATGTGTGTGTGAGGGTGTGATTATGCTTGCTTGCTTGTGTGTGTGCGTGTGCGCCTCTGCGTGTGGGTGTGTTTCCGTGTGTTTGTGCCCCTGTGTGTGTGCGCATGAGTGTGTGTGCGTGTGTGCGCATGAGTGTGTATGTGTTGTGTGTGTGTGTTTGCATGTGTGTGTGTGTGTGTGTGTGTTTATGGATGCTTGCGTGTGTGTGTGTGTGTGTGCGCCTCTGCGTGTGTGTGTGTGTCCATGTGTGTTTGTGCCCTTGCGTGTGTGTGTGTGTGTGTGTGTGTGTGCATGTGCAGGCCTTGTTTACGACGCCCAGATGCAGAAGCACCAGTGTGCATGCGGAGACAACAGCCGCCACCCCGAGCATGCAGGCCGGGTCCAGAGCATCTGGTCCCGGCTGCGCGGCCTCAGGAAACTCTGTGAGGTACGAGAGATACACGCGCACGTACTCACACTCACATTTCAAATTAAGTATAAAAAGGTATCATTTGTCATTTGTCATTTCCAAGACTAACGTCTATATGTTTGTGTGTGTGTGTGTGTGTGTGTGTGTGTGTGTGTGTGTGTGTGTGTGTGCAGCATATCCGCAGCAGGAAGGCTACTCTGGAGGAGCTGCAGTCGGTCCACTCAGAGACACACGTCGTTCTGTATGGAACCAACCCCCTCAACCGCCTCAAACTGGACAACCACAAACTTGCCGGTCAGACACACACACACACACACACACGTGCACACACATGCAAGCATGGACACACACACACACACACACATGCATGGACACACACAGACACAAACACACGCACACACATGAACACATACATACACATACCTGCACATACATGCACGCACAGACTCGGACATACTCACTCACACATATGCATGGACCTGCACACTCACACCCTTTCTTGCACACACACATGCATGCAAACTCATTATCACAAACACAGGCACGCACACATACACACACACACACACACACATATGTATGGACACACACAGGAACAGACATTCTCTCTCTCTCTCTCTCTCTCTCTCTCTCTCTCTCTCTCTCTCTCTCTCTCTCTCTCTCTCTCTCTGTCTCTCTGTCTCTCTCCATCTCTCTCTTGTTAATGGCTTTCTGTAAATAAAGTTTATATTTTGTCTCCGGCAGCGATCTTATCTCAACGGACACTGGAGATGCTACCATGTGGAGGTGTTGGGGTGAGTGTCTGTCAAACACACACACACACACACACACACACACACACACACATACACACACACACACACACACACACACATCTACATACATAAACAAACACATAGAGTATATAGAGTGTATAGATTATCTATACACTCTCGTCACAGATACAAACATGCTAGCACACACACGCACACATACACACACACACACACAATTACAAATACATACATACAGACACGCAAACACCCACACACGGATCACACCCTGACATCATAGATAAACACACAAACGTACACACACATTCACAAATACAAGCACAAAAACACACACATGCACACACACACAGAGTTTCAGATACACAAACACACATCACACACTTTGATCTAAAGACACACATACTGTAGATATAGACGAATGTGCACGTACTTGCAAACACAAAAACCCACACATTCCCTTACACATTCACAAACCCACACACACATTCCCTAACACATTCACAAACACACGTACATTCCCTTACACACACACACACACACACACACACACACACACACACACACACACACACACACACTTAAAATCCATACAAAGGAATCGTGTGGGATCTTTCCACTTATCTTATTACAGTACAGTACAGCAAACATTACATGGCTGATTATGCGTCATTATGCAATTAAGCTAATAGCGCTACACATTGCTGATGGTGTTGTTGTTGGCTAAGATTGTCCTGAAAGCTAATCAGATGCCAGGGGCTATGCAACAGTGGTAGTAGATAGGAGTGGAGAAGGGTGGAGGCTCGGAGTGTTGCCTTGGGAGCCGCGGTCGACTGAAATGGAATGTATTTGTAACTAACAGGCGTTGGACGGAGGGGCACGCAACACGCACAGAGACCAAGAAAAGATCAACAAAACAAAGTGAAAAAAAAAACAGAAAAGCAATGATAATGATCGTTGAGAAGGAAATGAAAGAAAAAATGGAGGATGTGTGGTGGAGGCAGAGGGCCTTGAGACCAGGGGCTTAGAGCAGAGGGCAGCTGGGCTTAAGAGAGGGCCCAGATAAGGAGGATAAGGAGCAGCGGGGATGAGACGCTGAGACCTTTGAGGAGAGGCTGAAGTGGGATAAGAGGAGCAAAGACTTAGCTTAGATGCCGGATAGGAGGAGGAGAGGCGAGGTGAGGAGGGGGAAGGCGGAGGAGGAGAGAAGGGAGGAGAGGAGGGGAGGAAAAAGGAAGAGAAGCTTGGAGAGGAGAGGAGAGAAAGGGTAAGAGTAGAGTAGAGGGGAGAAGGCCAGGAGAGAAGAGGAGATAATTGTAGAGGGAGTTTAAGAAGAACAAAGGAAGAGACGAAAATAGAATATAGGAGATGAAAGCAGATGAGAAGGAAGGGGGGAGAGAGAAGAAATAAAAGGAGACGCAGATAATAGAAGAGAGGAAAGGGGGAGAGAAAGGCAAAAGAAACTAGAATAGAATGAGAGGTGGAGGACAAATGAGAGGAGACTTAAAGCGCGGAGTAGAGGAGTAAAGGAACATAGCGGAGAGGAGAAAAGGAGAAACGAGAGTGAGAGGACAGAGGCAGTGGGCCTGTTGATAAGGGTACTGATCTGTGTGGATTTCCGGCCTGCCTGCCTGGCTGAAGCGGGCTGATTGGAACAGGATGGCAGGCTCAGTGATAAAAGAAATTCCTCTGATTTCATTGTTCCGCCACTTCAACCCAGCAGAAATGCTGCAGGTTTCCAACCATGAAATAAATACAAAATCAACAGGTTTTTCCTTGAGAGGGTTATGGACTTAACAGCAAGGACTGGAAGGAATCACAGTAATAATCCCTAAGTGAGATGAATCATTCATTATCAGCAGAGGTCAAAGCCATCAGTGTGTTTTTCGTTTTGGACAAATGATCATATGACTCAACAACAAACAATTACCCTGAAAAATTAACCGGTGTTTTTGCCCACTGCCAAATTTCACTAATTCTGACTCCTAGCTGAGTTTTCTTTATTTTCCCAGTCAGCTCTTGTTTCTTTTCCTTTTCTTTTACTCTTGTGCTCACATGGATACAAATTCCTGTCTGATCACTGTCTTTTTTACTTTGTCTGGGAACCCACAGACGGACAACGACACGATCTGGAACGAGATGCACACGGCCACCGCCTCCAGGCTGGCGGCGGGCTGCGTGACGGACCTGGCCCTCAAGGTGGCCCAGGGCGAGCTGAAGGTCAGACACACACCATCCATATCCTGGTTCTAGTTGCTGCTGCTGCTGCTGCTGCACCCTTGCCGCTCTGTCTGCCTGTAGAAGTCTTGAACAGGAGGCCTGTAAGGTGGACACCTGGACGGAAGCTTCAGCTGTTACGGAGCATCGCTCTGCAATGTGTTTTTGTTCTATTTTATCCCACCGCATTGTTGAGTGTGGCACTGTGTGTTACATTCTGATTGGTCAATAACATTCAAATGGTGTGCATTACTTTTCAATAACAGGACACCTCTGCCTTTTAACAGTTCCAAATCGATGTGCTACAAATCAAACATTTACAACAGCGGTCAAATACAACTATCGACCAGATGTTTTCCCTGACAACGCAAAAACAATATGCTCAAAGCACCGCAGAAGGATAGTTTAAATTCAGTCGATTAAAGTTGCTGAAAAAACGATTGCGTTATAGATGAAAGAAACTCATATGTAATCATTGTTGGTTACTGTGGTATAAGCCGAATAAACCAAATATTCCTTTACTTATTCTGTTTTTAGGTCTATTATGATAAAATGGTAACCGATATAGTATATAG
>JACYXH010000639.1:1251586-1271586 GCA_026745465.1 Lota lota | reverse complement strand
AAGAGAGCCCTCCATTCAGCCGAGATTAGGTGTCCCGACGGTCTGTGTGTGTGTGTGTGTGTGTGTGTATGTGTTTATGGATGTGTGTGTGAGTGTGGATGTGTGTGTGTGTGTTAGTGTCTGTCTGTTGGTGTTTGTGTGCATGTGTGTGTGTGTTTGCGTGTGTGTGTGTGTGTGTGTGTGCATGCGAGGGTGTGTGTGTGTGAATGCGTGTGTGTAACTTTGTGTGTGCGTGTGTTTGTTAGTGTGTTTGTGCATCTGTGTGTGTGTGCCAGTGTGTGTCTATGTGTGCGTGTGTGAGTGTGTGTGTCTGTTAGTTTGTGTGTCTTTGTGTGTGTGCGTGTGTGTCTATGTGTGTGCGTGTGCATTTTTGTGTGCGTCTGGTGCATCTATGTCTGTGCATCGGTGTCTATGTGTGTGTATGCACTCACATGTGAGTACACCATTTCTTAGTGTGGGGGGAGGAGGGGAAGAGAGAGGGGGAGGGGGGGGGGGGGAGTCCGTTTCCTGCGCCAATCTACCATTCAGTAGCGCGGCAGAACACCGGATCGTAAATACTTTCATGTGTACGCACCACTCCACTCTGCATGTATGGATTCCACATACATACATGCATGCATGTTTGTATGTGTGTGTGTGCGCATATTTTTCCGTTTACATTTCTCTCTCCTTGCCGGGTAGAGGGCACACACATAAGCGAGGGATCCCCGCCGCCGTGCGATGGGAATGGAAGGGGATGGTGACGGGACAGGAGGGGTGGTGGTGGTGGTGGTGGTGGGGTGGGTGGAGCAGAGGCATGGGTGGGGGAGAGAGGAGGGCAAGGAGGGGGGAGCAGGGTGTGGGGGGTTGGGGGTGTATTGTTAGAGAATCCAAAGGCGGCGTAATTAAGCCCAATGGATCCCAGATGGGTGGCTGTCAGTGACGTGAGAAGAGGGACGAGCTCTTAATGGGAGCCAGACTCTCCCATGCCTTTGAACTACCGCCCCGAGAGGGAGGGAGGGAGGGAGGGGGAGAGAGAGGGAAGGAAAGACAGGGAGAGAGAGAGCGAGAGAAAGAGGGAGATAGAGAAGGAGAGGGAGAGAGAGATAGACTGGGAGTTAGGGGAGGGAGAGAGAGAGAGGAGAAATAGAGATAGAGAGAGGGAGGGAGAGAAAGAGAGAAGGAGAGGAGAGAGGGAGACGAGAGGGAGGGAGAGAGAGGAGGGGGGGATCAAACGCCCCATGAGCTGTATGTGCTTGCTAAATCACTGGCAGCAGAAAAACAGAGGAAGAGAGAGAGAAGTTGAGAGGAAGACAGGGAGAGGATGAGAGGGAGCGAAGGGAAGTGGTCCCGGGAGAAGGACAGCAGTGGAATCTTTGCGGCCGTCACAGTCCAGAAATGTCAGCACCACCAAGAGACTCTATCTGCACCAGTATCATTCATGTTCTGATGGGATTGGAATCAAACACTTGATGATTTTATGTCGAGTTGCTTGCACACATGCCATAAATCTTTTCTTCTTTCGTTCTTTTTTTAAGTTCATACATTTTTACACCTGAAGGATTAAATGGCATACAGACAAACCTGTACAGACTTGGCTGCTGGCCTACGAAGTGATTGAAGTTTTTGGGGAAAATGTGCTGGATTTACCTTTCAACGTATTCCAAGTGTGTCCTAAAAAAAAATATACGATCAACATTGTACTAAAATATTTTGATTTACATATTATATCATATGTAAATTGATAACTAAATATAGGCCTGCATATGCATATTGTCCAACTGCCAAATGACAAACATGAGACAAATTTAAATAAAATACAATCGATTATCATTTTGCTTTTTGACAGTGATAGAAGTAGGAGTTGTAATTATAATAAATACGTTTATTAAAAGTCATAGTATTTTTGATACAGACATTATAAACACCATAACAATAAATATACAGTATATGTACGAGTCAACAGTAAAGCCACTAATGGATGACACAGAGACCACAAGACCATTTATCGCCACCACTTCCTTATCAGATACTGGCAACGATACACTGGCAGCCAACTCAGCTCCATCAAAACCCTTTTTTTCCTCCCTTTAATGAAAACCAATCTCAGTCGCCATAGATAACCACTTTATCTGTTAGCCTTTATCTGCTATTTTTAGCGTCCGAACCCCATCAATCCCCTTGATTACCATGACGTCAGTGTGCCGCGGTATCAGTCGAGCACCTCCATTCGATCTCTTCCAGAATATTATCTCAAAGCTTTCGAAGCTCACCAAAAATACATGCTATCTTCATCACTATTCATCAATCAGTAACAAATCATAACATTTCAAGATGTAAGTGCTTCAAATAGCATTAGGTCTTGCTAGTATGCACATGACATTACCAGTGGCTACTAGGTGGAAGAAAAGCATAATCAAGTTAGATACAGTATCTTATGTTTATGCTGTGTAAACAGCATTTCCCAGAATACCATTCTTCATAGCCCTCTCTCTCTCTCTCAATTAAGTATTTTTTTATAAAGTTAAGAATATATATAATATGTGTGGCTAAAGCAAAGCAATACATTAATACATTAATATATTAATCAATTAACCTCTCTCTCTCTCTCTCTCTCTCTCTGTCTCTCTCTCTCTCTCTCTGTCTCTCTCTCTCTCTCTCTCTCTCTCCCTCTCTCCCTCTCTCTCCCTCTGTCTCTCTGTGTCTAGGACGGTGGTGATGCCCATCGCTCATGAGTTCTCCCCTGACATGGTGCTGGTGTCGTCAGGCTTCGACGCTGTCCAGGGGCACTCGCCAGAGCTGGGAGGGTACAAGGTGTCAGCTAAATGTAGGTGTACACCCGGCCACAAAAACTACTCTCTTACAGACTCGACCTGGCACAGATAAGCAGACCTGGGCACGATGGTCTAGTGGTCAGGGTGTTTTAGGATTTCTAGCTGAAAGGTTCTAGGTTCGAGCCCCCGTGCCCACAGTCTACCTGGAGGCATCCTTGAGCAAGATGCCCTCACCCTTACCTGCTCATTTTATTCAGTAGTATAATACAATAGTTCATACATGTATCTAAACATTCTTTTTTTATAGAAATAGTTTATTTCTCGGTAGTCAACCTGACACCATACCGTGTGTTTGTGTGTGTGTGTATGTATGTGTGTGTGTGTGTGTGTGTGTGTGTGTGTGTGTGTGTCTTCTGACATGCAGGTTTTGGCTTCCTCACCCGTCAGCTGATGTCCCTGGCAGGGGGTCGGGTGGTCCTAGCTCTGGAGGGGGGTCACGACCTCACCGCCATTTGTGATGCATCTGAAGCGTGTGTTAGTGCCCTGCTGGGCATGGAGGTGAGTGGATGTATGTGTGTGTGTGTGTGTGTGTGTGTGTGTGTGTGTGTGTGTGTCTGTGTGTGTGTATGTGCGTGCATTCATACACACGTGTGTGTATATCATGCACAAGTGTGCGCGTGCGTGCGAGCGTTTATCTGTGTGTGCATGTGATAAGATTAGATATACTTGATAAATCCCAGATGGGGAATTTGAACACATCAATGTGTTCATATATCAGTTCAAGCGCAGCATGTGTGAAATCAACACATCTTAAATAATCTGTGCGTTGACAGAGATGAGAGTTGCACCATGCATGTGCTTTTTTGTGGGTTTGTGTGTATGTGTGTATGTGTGTGTGTGTCTGTGTGTAAGTGTGTGTGTGTGTGTGTGTGTGTAAGTGTGTGTGTGTTTTAGTGTGTGCGCGTGTGTGTGTGTGTGTGTATGTGTGTGTGAGTGTGTGTAAGTGTGTGTGTGTGTGTGTCCGTGTGTGTGATACCCTCAGATCCTCTACATACACTTCTGCATAATATTCCCAGGTGGAGCCCCTTCCCCAGTCTGTCCTGGACCAGAGACCCTGCGACAACGCCATCCTCTCCCTCCAGAGAGTCATCCAGGTCCATGGTGAGACACCTGACTGTCACCTGACTATCACCTAATTGTCACCTGACTGTCATATGACTATCACATAAATGTCAGCTGTCTGTCATGTGACTACCAGCTAACTGCACCCATGTGGTGCAGTTAGTTGCTGATACGCTTGAAAAGGTGACTCACGTGCCTCCAAAGAAGATAACCCCCATGGTTGAAAACACAAGTTTGCTTAGCACCAAACAAATACTAATGGGACCTTCTTTTTCCAACACATTGTAAGAAGATTATGTTTATCATTATTATAATTATTGATTTTTTTTATATTAGTATTATTATTTTAATTTTATTTTTGTGTTTATTTATTGTTGCTATTTTATCCTCTTCTCCATTTTTATCCTCTTCTCCCTTCTGTTCCTTTCAGTCCTCTACCTAACCGGACACACACAGTCACACATTGACACACTTTCAAGTTGGCACACACACTCTTACACATACAGTCACACAGACCCATGTACGCACATAGACACACACAGAGACCTATCACATGTGACCGCCCTGGCTCCAATTATCTTCAAACACTTCTCTGGCACACGACCTTCAAAACATCCCCTCCTGATTGCGCCCAAATGTTATCCAAAGCCAATTAGATTAATTAAAAATATTTGCAGAGCCACAAGAATGTTAAGCCCATAATTTAGGCCTGGGACTAAATATATGTGGGATGCACACTCAGAACACACACACACACACATCGTCTCAAATTACCACACACACACACACACACACACACACTATGATCAATTTGTCTCCCCCAGCTTCTCAAAGGACAGACGCATGTCTGAAACATTCGAATGGATTATTAAATGCATTACGTTTATGAGATGCTAAACTACGCCAACGTTGATCTTTGGATTATTCTGCATTTAGAATGACACGGTTCTGATAATGACGTATATTTAAATGACCACAGACTGCTCACCACTGACATCCTCACCAATGTTCACATCGAAAGCAGAACGCAAGCCAAGATGATGTTTTTCACTGTACTCTCTCCCTAAATCCACCCAGGACTCTACATCCTTCTCCTCCTTCTTGCCTCGTAGCCCATCTCTTCAAACATGTTTTCATATTGTCTTGTTCCACGGTATTTTATTCGAAATGCTATCCATGCTTCTATTTAAGAATGTTTTTATTAAGTGATTTTATTCTTGCTGTAAAATTGCTATACAAAATGAATGTATTATAATAATTATTATTATTATTATGATTATTATTATTACTTCAGAACACATTAAACATACCCTTTTAAAGCTCTGCTTTCCAACTTTTAAACACCTTTAAAAAAAAAAAAAGAGTACTTCTTTCTTAACTTTTTTATGAATTTAGGGGGCAGGATAGTGTAGGGGACAGGGGGTTTGACTCCTAGCCAGAAAAGTACTGGGTTCGAACCCCAATGTCCGCAGTCTATCTCTAGTAGAACCTGAGTCAAATGCCCAACCCCTCCCTGCTAATTAATGATATGTAGCTACAAGTCATTCACTGTAAGTCAATTTGGATAAAAGCGTGTGCTAAATGACTAAATTGTAATTTAGTTGCTCTCTCTCTCTCTCTCTCTCTCTCTCTCTCTCTCTCTCTCTCTCTCTCTCTCTCTCTCTTCTCTCCTATGTCCCTTGCCCCCAGGTGAGTACTGGCACAGTGTGAGGTCCCTGGCCCCCACGCTGGACCTGTCCCACCTGCAGGCCCAGAGGGTGAGGCTGAGGCGGGACTCGGACAGCGAAGCCCTCAGCGCCCTGGCCTCCCTCTCCATGAGGGTTCTCACTCCAAACAGGTAAAGGTGATAGTAGTGATGGGCAGTAGTGCAGTTGGTAACTCTTTGTAGTAACATTCAGCTAGAAGCCATTTATAAGCCTTTAGTTAATGAGGAACTTAGCATAACCAAAACATTCACATACATTGGTAGATGATTTATAAGTACTCAGGCATGAATGAATCATCTACAAATGTATATTATTTTAGTTAATGATATGTTCATCATCAACTAAAGGCTTACAAATGAATGTTTTGTTAATGATTAGTTCGTCATTAACTAAAGGCTTATAAATGACTTATGACTAAACGTTTGTATAAAGTGTTACCATATTTTTTTGCAGTAGTGGGCAGAATAACACTTTCTAAATTTGACTAATGGGAGTATTTGTTGTATAGTAGTTGTAGTCGTAGCAGTAATAGTAGTGAGTAGTCGTAGTATTGGGATTCAAACAGAGTAATGCTGACTCAGGCGTTAACCTCAGTCTAATTGAAGACAGGTTGATTTTGCACCGTACAGAGATATTCAAACAGCTCTGTACTGTGGAAACACAGGTGCTACTTTGGTGTTTGTATCTACGTTGTTGGATTCATTGTTTATGAAAAACTAAATATTTGTCAAAAGTCTGCACACGCTGACAATATTTTCTTTGTCTCTTCCTCTCAACAAGAAAAGAATCGGAGGAACTAAGGAGTGATGATGAATCCATGTAGCACGAGAGTGCAGAAAATATCTTCAAACAAGTACCACACACCCACCTCCACACACACACACGCGCGGATGTGAGACAATAAGACCAATACTGGGACCATATGTGTCTCTCTCTGTTCGACCATTGTTTGTAACACTCATACACCACTGGATCACTAGACTCACCGGGCGACCTCATACTCATAATACCATGATGCTTTGCCCGAAACGTCTTGGATGACGATGGTGAACCGGACGTCATGTCCTCAGGTAACGTTGACCAAATGACATGACCAAAAAAGAACTAAAACTCATTGATGAAGGATGAATCTTAGCTCCAGTGAATGTGTGGGGAAGCAGCGACTTTGACATGTAGACTCGGAGAGACTTGACGAAGAGCAGCACCATGACATCTTGCCTGGGAGATCTCTCCCCAAAGGACATGTTTTTAGAACCACACAGAAATCCAAACCCCAACCTTGTACTCTTGATATGGGGGGAGGGGGTCAAGGTTATGCAAGGTTATACGCCCCTCAATCGAACCTGCCTATGACAGATAACAGACACATCCACTGTACTTAAGACGTGTCCCACTTTGATGATGTCATATGTTTTAGGTGGGACCACAATTAATGAATGATGGATCAGATCCTGAGATTTTCTATCTTCCTTTTGCTTTCAAATGTAAATTCTGTAATGTGAACCTTGAGTGAAGTCTTTGCTAATCTGTAGAGGAGTACAACAGCAGCAGACATTTTACCCGATAGAAAATATTGACAATCAAAACGTTTTTGATTTGTGTTTTTTAGATTTTCATGTTCTAGTGCCTATATTTGTATTATAGTGAACTTTATTGTTAAGGGCTCTATGACTACAGTTAGGCCTGTAGCATGTTCTTTTGTGTGATTGTTCATATGAAAGTTGTGGCATCTGTCCATCCAGCACAGTCTTAACAATGTCCCTCAAAATCACATCACAGAAACACTTTGTACACTTGGATGAAGGTGACCTATAAGCAAACATTTTGTAAGGTTTCTGTTATATCTGAATTTTCCATAGATGACACAAACATTGAACATGTGTGAAGTCTTAATGCGCAGTGCTATATAGATTTATCTGGCCTTATTTGTGAGGATACATATGAGATTCCTTAGAACATAGGGTGTCGTATACAAAGAAACTTTTTTACTGGACTTTCTATGTAAAGTTTGGGATTCACAAACACACTTGACAAGACGATGTATTTAACTCTACAGATTTTTCTTTGTACGTTGTGCCTTTTTCTGGAGTATTATGGTCTATATTGTGGGTGTTAACAGGGTGCAAGAAGACCTGCATTTCCTTGTGGTCACATTTATTGTGATTCATGCATGAAGATTTACTGACTCTTTCACTCTCCTTCTCTCTCTCTCTCTGTCTTTAGTCCATATGTAATCCTTTTAATGCAAACATATGCACCCAAGTTTTATAAATGATGCATTTTTTATCTGTATCAAACTGGCACACGCACACACACACACGCACACACACACACACACACACACACACACACACACACACACACACACACACACACACACACACACACACACAGAGTTTACGCTTATAAGTTGACAACCAAATACATACACAAGTGCACTTAGTATATCTCCAGGTAAGGGGTGTGTGTGGGTGGGAGGTCGACAGGAAGACAAAGGAATGACTCCTCAAATTGTTGATGTTTCTTGAGTCCGGTTGTCTTTAGAGTTTTTTTTGTAACCTGTGGATGAGCATTCCTGCTGCATTGTATTACAAACATGTGTCTAATACCCTTTACGCTCCGTCATATCAAAGATCAGTGGGTCGTCCTTTAGTTCAAATGATTGATCATTTTTTGTTTACCATCGGGACCATAGGTCTGTGGGGATGTTTTGTTCTCCGGACTAAAATATGGAATGATTATGATACATTTAACAGTTACAACATTGAGGTAGTTGGTCAACCCAACGCGTTGCAATTGGACACAGGTTGTGAGGGCCGTCAAGGCTTATGGGAACAGTTTGCTAGCATTATGCTAGCGTGTCAAAAAGGAGAACGTTTGAAATGTTTTTGTTTATATTCAGCGAAGGGATCACCAAAGGCACTTGAAGGATGTGGAAACAACCTTCATGTTGTGATCCTATGATATGGTCTTATTTATTAACTAATCCGTGTTGAAATTCCACATTTGAAGCGCATGTGTTGTATAAGCGCATGTCTTACACAAATTTGGTGGTGCTTTAAATTATTTATTTTTTTATTGTTGTTTTGATATTTGTTTTATTTCTTTCTTTCTTTACTTGGTAGGTCCTGTGTGTACAGGAGATCGATAGCTGTCCTTGCTAGCAAAATAACAGTATAGCAGTGTCCATATCAACTCATTTTTGTAATCCCATCAGTTTGAATTCCATTGACAGATTTGTCAAATTCAAATTTTGTTGTTGTCATTGATTCTTCTTTTTTGTCTTAGTTAATTTTGTGTTATTTTTTTTCTAGAAAAAGAACGTTGATGAAAAGACCTGATGTATTTCTCACTTAATCTATGTAAGTGTCCTTACATGGAAGTTCCCTTGCATGAAAAAAAAATGAAAAAGACCTCTCTCTTCGTGTTTTCACGCAGATTGGATGCACAATATTGTACATAGTTAGAGACCAAAGGAGAAGCAAGTGCCTTGACCAACCTGTCCAAAATAGCCCTGAACTGGATCTTAATTTAAAGGGAAGGGCAGCGTCTTACCTTTGAATGATTTCTGTACAGTGTACATACTTATAATGAGCTTGGATTGGTTTCTTGTTTTGTTTTTTTTGTCAGTTATTTCCGTGTTTTAGACCTGTTTTTGTCTTAAGAACAGATTTTCTTAATAAAGTTATTTTATTACCTAATTTCCTGTAATTTTTGCTTTTGAACGCGTCGTTTCTAAGCCCCACTGCCTCAGAACACACTTTCTGAGATTACATACATTTTTTTCACTTCAACTTTATTATCAACACAAACGGTAATAATAAAGAACATCAAAGCAATAGCAACACCGTCAAAGCACAAAACATCAAAACAATTCAGAAGAAAATTTTATCAACCAGCAAATAGACTATTTATAAATGTTTAGACCATGTATACTGCAATTGCAATTGCAGTATGTAATTCCATACTACAGTATGGAATGACATTGCAGTATTTAGTTACATAATGTGATTACTGTAATGCAGTAATTACATGAGCAATCATTGTCGCCATTTTAAATTTTCACCAATTTTAAAGCCACTTTCCTTCCGTCAAGAATGTGTCAAACATAAACTTTGCAAAAATACATTCTTAAAATGGCACCAATCATACATTTCTAGGATTTTTTTTTACATTCTAAAATATTTTCTACATCCTTCCCTAAAACACAAAAGAGAAAACACATGACAGTACGAATGAAATAGTGGCTAATGCAAGAATATTGAGTCATGATTTACCATGAAACTTTCTACTTTATTAAACTTGTGGGAATATGCAGTCTGAACATTAAAACAGTGTGCATACTCTAAATCCACTCAGAATTACAGAAAAGTACACAGGAATTGTCTAACTATCTGCGGTACCAAAACAACATTTGGACAGAATCCTTGTGCTCTCTCCCACCTCGCAGCCTGTGGCTTGAGAGCTAAAGCGATTAGCTTATTAGCATCTTAGATGTAAACATTTGTTGTCTGTAGTCATGTTTTATCAATTCTCTGCCATCTTTCATTGGACATTTGAATGTTCGTCTGGCAGTTCAGTTATTTTATCTTAACGCTATCGGCACCATAGTCGTGGAGAAGCGTTCGAGGAATTGAAACAGGCGGCCATTTTGTGACATTGTTTCCTTGGGGCCGCTTTTAGGGTTTTCATCTTTGAGAATGTTCATGGCTTCACTGTCATCTCATCCCTTCACTGTGTGTTGTTTTGGAAACTTTAAGCTGTATTGTTAGGCTGCAAATATAGACCTCATTGTCTGCCATTGTAGAAGCCGGAGGCATCCTCTCCACTTGAAAAGAAAGCAGGAAGATGATGTAGCTTGTTTTCTTTTGTTTTTGGCTTTTCAAAAGAAGGCTCCTCTGTTGTGATGATACTGGTCAGTCAGCGACATATTTCCAGAAGTTTCCAGAAGTTGAAAACATGGAACTGTCAGTTTGAACACAGAAACAAAAAGACAAAGGGACAAGGTGTTAATGGCAATGTTTGTTGTTTATGTAAACATATTTTGAATTGTTTCCAATTTTCTTTTTCACTTTCGTCACTCAGGAGCAACAATCCAACAAATGCACAATTGCTTGTGGTGTGTGTATGTGTGTGCGGGTGATTGTGTGCGTGTGTGCTAGGGTGTGTGCAAGCTTGTCAATGTGTGTGTCATAGAGGGAGAGAAGGAGGGAAAGGCAGGGACCTCTATATATATAGTGTATATTCTCACACAGGATAATAATTAGCCCTTAGAATAATACTTTTTCGTCACTCATCGCCGTGCATATTCAGTCATGCATAATGTGATATAATAATCGTCAACTAATGGTAACTCAAGGCTAGAAGCACTGTCGCAATTTAGATTGTGATTAGATGAGCGTGAGATAAAGAGATAACTTCTCTGCTATGTTGCTGTCGTGGAAAGATGAATCCCAATAATAATATCACAAATTAAATAACCGTCTTTACTTTAGTACACGTTTATTTACAGGAAATCATTCATATTCTGTTCCCTTTTGTCCTTTTGATCTTTACTAAACATTTTCCAAACGGAAGTACTTCTTCAATACCATATGTTTAAGAAAGCTTTGGTTAGTGACCACCATAGACTGTAAAAAAATATACACGCAGATATACACATACACACACACACACACACACACACACAGAAACACAAACACACATTTATACACACCCATGTCCACACCATAATCCACCACTAAATCCCTTCCGCTTTCAGTGCAACTTATTGTGATTAAGAATGATTAAGAATGAAATGGAGATGAGTATCAGAAGCCTCCTGGGAGAGGCTGTTGTTCAGGGCCCCTCAGATGCACATGGACTGCAGGGACGGTGCATCTGGTCCCAGATCAGCCCTAACGCTCAGGCCAAGGATTTAATATGCACCACAGACCGTCCAACAGCTGGCCAGTCCAAAGTATAACACACATGGCATCTCGCTCTCTCTCTCTCTCTCTCTGTCTCTCTTCATATAACACACACATATGCATGCAAACACACAACCATGCACACATACACGCTTACACACAGACACATGCACGCACATACATATGCACACACACATGCATACATGCACACACAACACCGTGTGGTGTGGTTCAGTGGTTCGCTATGAACCTTGCAGTATCAGAGCGAATATGTTCACAATGTTACAGTGTTTCTCCTATTTTTTCCTTTTGAAAAAGCAGGTGAGCTAACGGCTAATGACGCTAGATGGCTTAACCATGTATGGAGTGAGTTTACTGACATCTAGCTACAAACAAGTATCCCCCCCCCCCCCCCCCCCCCCCACCACACACACACACACACACACACACACACAGTTATACACAGCAGAGCCAGAAGTTCCGGCAGAGGAAGGAGCAGTGACAGGCATTTTGATTGGAGGATAAACAGAATAGCCTGTATTGTTTTTTCCAGCTCAAACAGAACAGCCCTCTCACGCTATAAGCCCCCACACTGCAACCAGCGAACAGACCACCGCGAGAACAAACAAACATATACATCCACGTTTAGGGAAACTCATCAATATATACGGGAGCCGCGTTGTTTGGACTAAATCATTTCCAAGCTTTTATTATTATTTTTGAAAAGGTTCTACACACTTTTAAAAGCTGCACTCATCTATCTTTATCTATCTGTACGGGTCTAAGCACGGGGAATGTGTGTGGACGGGGAATGTGTGTGATCTTGACATACGAATTGGGGCATACAGTGCAAACACATGTACACGTGGATGTAATCTCCTCCATTCATAAACACCACATGCACCGTGAATATGCCATGAAAGAAAGACACACACACACACACACACACACACACACACAGATACACACACACACACACACACACACACACACACACGCACGCTTTCACTTTGGACACATTTTTCAGCTGTTTTCGGGGCCATACCTCATACCCCACCATATGTTCATGCGTTGGGCCGCAATTACAAAGAATATATTTCCTCACACTTTCCAGCGTGGCGCCCCTGCTGAGAGTACCAAATGACAGGGGACCCCACAATGCAGAGGAGGAGGAGGAGTGATTGAATAACTACAGAGCGCTGTTTCAAGGACACCAGTTGTGCTTCAGCAGCGTGTGCGGCTACAGCCTTGGATCCCAGCCTCCATCCTCCACCACCAGGGCAGTGAAAAACCTTCAACCCCCCCCCCCCCCCCAGGCTCCTGGGGGCCACCGGGGCTCTGTTTAATGGCGGAGCACCTGGAGAGAGCAGCTCTGTGGGCTCCCAGACATGTGTGTGACCGTCTGGACAGTGTATGCTTTAATCACACTGCTCTTTTGTGTTATAAAAGTGTTAAGATGCACTTTGAGATTATGGGCAAAGTGAGGTGGTCGATGTACAAGTGTCGTATCGCGGTTGGATTTTTTAAACGTACGCGATGGTCGAGGACAATCTAGCCGTGTATGTGTGTGTGTGTGTGTGTGTGTGTGTATGAGCCCATGGAGTGGGTGTTAAATGTATCCGTTGCGGGATAAAATACATACGGGATGATCGATGACAATGATCAAGGTGTGTGTGTGTTTGTGCTATGTTCACTTTCGACCTGTCAACTCTCAGTCAGAAAAAGCTCAGGGTTTCCCCTTGCACCGTGGTCCTGCCTGACCTACCCTCCACCAGTGGCCTACTCCGCCACGCAGTGGTCTGTTAGCTCTCTCTGCTCTCTCACTCACTCGTCCAGATTGCTATCTCACAGCTCCCATCAGCAGCAGCAGCAGCAGTGGCGAGGTAGCACGCCACCACTTTGCCAGGTATTAAATAATGTTATTTGATTGTTATCGTTCAGAATAATATATGTACATATATAAGTGGTGCTTCCCGTGTGTCTCTGTGTGCATACACATGCAAAAGCAGTTGGACATACATACAACTAAGCATGCTGCATGCACGGGTTGTCGAATGAGTGTTCCACATTCCCTGGTGTAATAGCGCACGTGCACACACACATAAACACACACCGACACACACCGATACACACACACACACACAGAAATCAAAGAAAAAAATTGCAAACCCAAACAAACCCCCACACACACAAGCACCTATGCGCACACATATGCACACTTTCTCTCACACACACACACACACACACACACACACACTCACACACACACGCACACATACCAATTGACGAACACACGCACAACGCCCTATGCCCCCCTGGCACACACACCTTCCTAATGCCTCACAACTGTTTCCAATCTAAAGGTTCCTGCTTGTCTGGGCCCCAGTGGGGCCTGATTGCACGATACTGGATACAAGATCTAGAGAACACAAGGCTGCAGGGGGGAGAGAGAGGGAGAGAGAGTGAGCGAGAGAGGAAGAGGTAGGTAGAGTGAGAGAGGGGGGGAGAGAGGGCAGTCTTTTTTTCCACTCCCTCCTTGTTCTCTCTATACCTGTCTATGACAGTTGTGTCTTCTATTATGGTGGTTAAAAAACATATTGTTCTGCTTTAAAGTTCAATATTTGGTCGGTTGTCTTAATAATCTCAGTCAGTTCATTGTAAACAATAGCCTTGTTGGCGAATACCTTTAACTTCTCAACCAATACATTTAATTGTTTGTTTACATGCCAAATTTAATTGAATTAACACTGGCTAAATCAAAATTGAATCTTAAATTGTAATCTTTGTTTACTTTAATAATTAAATTGTTTTCATTGTTTTAATATTAACTATGATAGTTCTAAACTATTAGTATATACTATAATACTTTGCTCAGAGGATATGTCTATCTATTAAATTCTCAGAATTTCCATGAATTCTCTAAATTAGAATTTTCTCATTTATATTTTATAAATTAACTTAATTCACATATTATTACAAAGAGGAATTATCCAAATTTGTAATCTTTTACAATATTTTATACAATGAGACTTAGAGTAATTGTTCTAATAACAACAAATAATAACAGAATAATAATATAATCATGTTGTGGAAAAGTTCTCATATACTGCTAAATATATACATTTTACACTTTACTGTATATGTATTAAATGGGTTTAAATTATGTTGTTACTCTTTCACTGTTGACATTTCATGAATAAACGTAAATTTCTTAATTTATTGTAGCCGATATTTGTCTACCTGCTGACTTTACAAATCTATTTATAGACCTATTGTTTAAGTGAATAATTTATTTTCCTAAAATGTATACTTTATACATTAGAATGTTTTATGGGCTATGAATGAATATGTACTATTTGTATTTGCATATAGATGCATGAACAACTAACACGTTGGCAGTCACAGAGTGAACTGTTTCATGTTGTAGTAGTTATTTTCACGTATATTTTTATTAGAATATAATATACTTTAGGTATTGTACCGTACTAAATTAATGCCACTGACTGTCTTGGTGAATATCGGGTAAATGTTACTTGTGTTCCTCCATCTTAATATAATATAATGTGTTACTCGACATGTTTTCACCATTTTGCACATTACTTGTTTTGATGTGTAGACTTTAGATTGTTTATGAATACACAGTTAGTTTAACTTATTACACTCGTTTAAATGCCCATCTCCCTTTTATTCAAAGAAAAAAGTATGTATGTTTACAAAACACAGGTGTGTGTGATTGTGTGTTTTGCATGTGTGTGCATTTATGTATGCGTATGTGTGCTCTTGTGTATGTGTGCAAGAGTGTTTGTGTGTGTGTGTGTGTGTGTGTGTGTGTGTGTGTGTGTGTGTGTGTGTGTATGCGGTTGCTATGATATCGTGTACATACCTGGAGGGCTTCACTGTGGCAGCTCGTAGCATTGGGCTGAATGGTAGGTTAGACAACACAAAGCTCTTCATGCAGACAGACAGAGTGGAACAAGGTAAGTAGCCGGGGATGGAGCGCAGTGGAAGACTGCAGTGGTCTACATTACGGTCACGTTAACGTCTGAGCTACAGGGAACACAGAGACTAGCTTAGCATGCGAGGAAGGTCTGAGGTCAGACAGGAAGGGAACATCTAATGTTCAGTAATCAAGATGTGTGTGCAAAAAGAGAAAGGCATGGGACAGTGGTATAGAGACAGGACAGATGGACATACGGTAAGGTTTGCGGGGGGGGGGGGGGGGGGGGGGGGGGGGTGTGTGGAGAAAGGGAAGAGAGGAGTGGGGTGGGGGTGGGGGGGGGGGTTGGGAAGGGGTCAGAGAGGAGAGGTTAAAGGTGAGCCTAGTGGCTGGCCGACATGGCCCAGGCCCCCTCCATCCTCCAGACGGAGAAGGCGTAGCTCAGTCTTTCGTGGGCCAGGTAGTTGCAGCTGGCCAGTTTGGCGTCCATCTCGTCACTTTGCAGCACCTGGTAGAGGAAGTCTATGTAGCGCGACGCCAGCTTCAGGATCTGGATCTTGCTCAGCTTGTCCGAGGGCAGCGTGGGGATGATCTTCCGCAGCGAGGCGAAGGCGTCGTTCAGGGACTGTGTGCGCTGGCGCTCCCGCACGTTGGCGATGACGCGCTGCGTGTGCAGGTCCTCGTAGGGCTGTTCCGGCCCGGGCCCCAGTGGCGTCGGTGCCAGCGAGACCACCGCCGAGGGGCTCTTCTTCAGGCGCTTGGGCCCCGTGGCCGGCAGCAGGCCGCCGGGGCCCGCCCCGATCGTCTCCTCCGGACCCCGGCCCAGGCTGTCCTTCTTGGGGAACGGAGAGCGCTTGCGGTTCCCCGGCTGCGGGGTCTTTTTGGACCCCCGCTCCAGCTCCTCTTCGCTGGCCCCCAGCCCTCCTTCAGGGGAGTTAGTGCAGGACACCTCTTCTCTCATGGCAGGTCCCTCTGGAGACCTTCCTAGACCTGCTCCCTGGCTTCTTCTTGTCCAGACGCCCGCTATGTTTACGACGCAAGTGCAACGTACGGTGGTACAGCGAACGGCTTCTTTTCCATCCAGTAACGCAAGCGGTGGAAGGAAAGAGAGGAGACACGAACACTCTGACTCTTACAGCTGATGTCGATGCTCCATTGGCCTGACCGCTTGTCCGACGTCTGCACCCCCAAGTCCCGTTGCCTGGTTACCTCGTAAAAGTTCTCACCTCCGCATTGCCATTCTCAACCTGGCAGTGGCAACAACAACAAACCTTCTGACGGGCTGGTCCCATGGCTGGCCCTCTTTTATACGTAGCCGCTAACCGAGGGCCCATGCCTCACTCCCATTGGCTCCACAGAGTTCAGATGGGTGTGTTTAAGTTTGAGCCAGGCAGCGAAGCAGGAAGTTACATGTTTAGCTGGGTGGACAGTGGAGGAAGGGGTAAGTAGTTCTCTTGGCCAATAGGAAGCGGCGTGTCTAATGCTGCAGTAGATGTCTGAGAGTTTATGGGTTCCAGATTTCTGCTGCGGTTCTCCTGCTGTTGCTTTGCACCACTCAGAATACCTAGCTTATCCATCGATTATGAGGTTAGGAACATCTTTGGGAATAACGCCTTGATCAATATTTTCACACATTCATGTGTGGTCTTAGACTGATTATTTTTTGTCATAATTATAAAATAATAACAAATATACTTCATATGTTAATCCTTTGCAAAACAAAAAAGTGATTGATTGTGATAATGTTATTACAATGAAGTGTTCATTATAGTATTACTCTAATATGATAACTTTATTAATAATAAAAACAATACATTGACAGATTTATTGATTCCAGGTCGATGTTCAGTCATGGTTTATAAAATAAATCATGGATTACTAGAGTTTTTTTTTTTCTTAAACAGTAAATTCAACCCCAACCCTAAGATTGTTGTTTTGCACAACAAAACGGCACGCTTTGTTTGGCTTTGTGCTTTCGGAAAGGAGAACGTTTCCGAAAGCAAAATGCCAAATTGGATTGTCAAACGGAAACTTTGAAAACTTAATAGGGCGTTCGATTAAACAGTGCGGCCTCTGTATCTCTAAACTGTGAGTTGGTCCTAGTTACAAAAAAGATCAACAAATTTCACATACTTTTTAGTCAAATATGAGCCAATTACGGCATCAATATCACAGACTACAAATGCAAACGCCTAAGGTTTTAACTTTAAAGAAATAGAAAATAAACTACTCTGTCCACATTCAAGTCCACATTCTTTTACTCAGAGCATGGTCTGCCATGACACCTAATAAATACACATCACTAAAGCTGATAACGTCGGCCCAATCTGCAGCTCTCTCCCTTTTCAGAAGTGTCTCCGTGGAGATAGTGACAGATCCCAGACGAGACCCTGGGCGACCCTTGACCCTGGAGTGGCGTTGACCTCAGCTGGCTGAGGTGAGGGAGCTGCTAATTGTGCCATCCATGCCCTGTGGCAGACCTGCAGACACATGGTCCTGCTCTGAGGCATGGGCCCGGAGGGTCCATGCTGCTGGGCCTGCAGCCACTTAGCACCACCAGGAGGAATCGACCCCCGTTTATTTCCTCCTTCTAGTTGGACACAGACGCTTCTGCAGCACCAATACAGTGATACACAATCCGAGTATAGACTCCAACGGATTCGCTCGACAACGTATTTCCAGGGCAATCGAATTCTTCTTGTTTATTCAAGCGCAGGCAAGATGGAAGATTGTACGTGTATCGTGAAGGACAGAGCAGTGTTTTCCCTGGTTTCACAACCCGGGTGATCGATGATACATAGATGCATCATGCAGCTTCTTGATGCCTGTGGGTCATCACGTTGGAATCAGGGGCTTCCATAGTACTGGATTCCTGGAACGACAGCAAGACAAAAGCTATTTCCCAATAGCTCTGATTGAGTCCCAGTAAAGGCTCTCCGTTATAGACCCATGCACATAGATAGATACAAAGATACATGGACGACTAGATAGATAGATAGATACATAGATATGCGGTCACATAGATGGATACATAGATAGATACATAGATACATAGATACATACGTACATACGTACATACATCCATATAGACATACATGGATAGATTCCCCTTCCTTGTATCTTATCTTTGATACATTCATACTCAAGAATGAACGTTATTTGCAACTGCAGCTGTCGTAAAATGCTTTCCAAAATGATGTAAGTGTATGGCATTAGAATGTGTGTTACCCTATGCGCTTGTAGTGCTATTGCATTTCCCCCACAGGTGAACTACATGACCCAGGGTGCGAGGGCAGCCCATCCTGACGAGGCCCAGTGATTGGCCAGCTATCCATTTCATCCGCAGTCATGTCCAATCAACTCCACCCGTCTGCTGAATAAAGCGGACGGATGGACAAATGGACAAACGGTGGGGTGAGGTATCGGTTTGTGTACAGCACACTCACTCTTAGCAGACCTGTTTGTCATAGGAATTCCGAGGATTAGCGTGGAATTCCACGCAGTTTCTGCTGAACCCGTTGACGCAAGGCCGGTGGATCTTTCCCCTCCCTGACAGTGGACAGGAAGGCCATTGTTGCTAGAGCTAACCTTGGGGGGCCTGTTGGGGGTGGGGGTGGAGGTGGGGGCTGTAGCTTACCTTTGAGAGGCATGCTTCCATGCCACCCTAATGGAAAAAGTGAGCCAACAATGGGCGGAGCAGCCAAACAGGAATGGTGTGTAACACCACCCCACCCTCCAACACTACCACACCCTCCCCACCTACACTACCACCCCCACCCCAGCTACACTACCACCCCCACCCCAGCTACACTACCACCCCCTCCCCACCTACACTACCACCCCCACCACATCAACACTACCACCTCCTTCCTTTCTTTCTTTCTTTTCTTTTTCTTTTTTTTTTGGACCAGAACAACAGGGAGAGAGAGAGAGAGAGAGAGAGAGAGAGAGAGAGAGAGAGAGAGAGAGAGAGAGAGACGGAGGGAGGGAGGGAGGGGGAAAAAAGGGAAGCGAGAGAATAGGAGAAGAATAAAGAAAGGCAAAAATAAAAAAGAGAAGAAAAGAGTGGGTGAAAGGAAGAAAAAAAAAAGTGGGGCTATCCAAACAGAACCAGATGCAGGAGTGTGGAGGCTCGTTTGATCTCTGTCTTCATAGGCTGATTGATGTTGCACATTTCATTTCCTTGTCAGACTCTTGACATAATGTTTCACTAAACACTCCGGCCCCGCTTTCTTTCTTTCGTTCTTTCGTTCTTTCGTTCTTTTATTTTTTATTTTCTGAGAGGGGGGTCATAATTAACCCTTCCTCCTGGAGCTGAAAATAGATGATATACGGAGAAATATATTTATCAGGGGAACGCCTCTCCGATATCAAAGAACACTCCAAGAAACCATTGTGTTGTCCATTTGTGTTACTGTCATGCACATGGTTTCCGTCTAAACCGATCCATGCCTAAATACTAATTATTCTCCAGGGAGTCAAAAATAATTATTCAAATCTGTAATGTGGGAAATCTACTGATGTTCAGTAAGCCGAAAGGTTGGTGGTTGGCGGCAACAGGGGTTGATCTTGA